>JANTCA010079699.1:0-11163 GCA_024741275.1 Chironex yamaguchii
ACTTACTTACTTACTTACTTACTTACTTACTTACTTACTTACTTACTTACTTACTTACTTACTTACTTACTTAATCCTTGAGCTAGTCTGGACGAGCATCTGTCCGATGCCCCACCTGAACGTATGCTGCCACTGTGAATGATCTCCAGCGATGTCCCAGGTGATCCTGAGAGGGTCCCAGAACCAATGAGCACCATGTGCTTGTTTGAGCTGTGGACTGAGGTCCACCAGGATGAGCTTATCCATGTTTTCTTCGGAGCACTTAAAGAGTACTTCCAGGAGGAGGAAACTGGGACTCTCCAAATCCTTTTGCACAATGTATGGTCAGGCATTCGGGCAACATGTCCAAGGCAGCACATCCTGTGGTGCGGGATAATTTCCTCAATTATTTGCTTGATTCAGACGCTGATGCTGCACAGAGATGTAAGACATATGGTCCCTCCGGCTTAATCTGCACCTGCTTCTCAGGCAAAACATATGGAAACTTCTAGCCAGTCAATGTCACTTTTCAAGGGTCAGAATGATTCAGAGCCATATAACAGAGTCGGAATGATGGCAGCATTGAGCACTTTCAGTTCCGTCGTGATACATATATCAGTTTATTGCCATAGTTGGATCAATTTGACATGACCTAGTCAAGGACAAGATTGAAGTGCATTGGTAATATGATGCATCCTTGTTAAACTCCGGTGCTTATGCTAATAGGTTTCGAGATATGCGGGCTGACAGGGATTACTGACTTAACTCCAAAGTACATATCTCATAGAATTTCAATGAAGATTTCGGGGATTCCACACTTGTGCATGACTTCTGTATGGATTCTCAGTGCACGCTGTCAAATGCACATCCAAAATCAATGAATACTGCGATTGTTGGGTGTCCATGCCGTAATCTCCGTGTAAAGCAATGCCGTAGCATGAAGATCTGATCAACCTCGACTGGGTCAGAATCCAGCTTGTTGTTCCCAAAGAGATGCTTTGTATTTGCTGCAGAGTATAGATCTTAAAATCATTGTTAGCACTTTCCCTACAACGGATAGCAAGCTTATACCACGGTAGCTGGCATGGTCAGATCTTGATCCCTTTTTGAAAACGGGTATTATTACCAAGTCTTTGAATCCTTGCAGAACCAGCCTGACTTCCAAGGTACCAACAAAGACATTGCTCGGTCGTCTAGAGCCTTCAAATCTTCTGCTGCAATTTCTCAGGCCCCCCTGGCTTTGTTGCGCGTGAGATGGTGGATGACAGAACGAATCTCATCTGCAGATGGTAGTGAAACATCCACATCAAGGTCGGTGGGTCAGCTCTTTCCATCCCTTCCAATTGAGCCTTGCACCACTGCTCTTCATCATGACATAGAGGTGGATCTATTTTTCAATGCAGATGGCTCTTATGTCGGTCGCTCACTCTTGACTTTTGATTTCATAGCATGAATGTATGATCCAAAATCCAATGGTGCTTCCTGTTGCGCTTTGTCGGTAGCATGTCTTTGGCAGCTCCGGATATGCAGGATCTCAAGGAGGTCCACTCTTCAACAACGTCGCCATCTTCCATTTTTAAAGCTGTGAAACGGCTTAATATTTCAACTCAGTACAGACTGTGGGTCTTCGTGTCCTCTAGGTTACTTAAGTCCAGGTGCGGACTCTGGTCCTTGGAGCGCTGGACCTTCAGTTGAAGGCATAGCTTGCAAACAACCAGCTTGTGATCAGACAGGACGTCCACACTCTAGCTTGCTTTCACTTTCTCAACTATACTTTTTTATTGAGCCTCTAACTGGCAAACCAAAAGCTCTTGATGTTGAGGATTATCAAGGCCTTGAATATGTGTGAAATGACAGGAACTTATGGATAAATATGCAAGATTGTTCTCAGGGTATTAAGTTCATGTCTTTTGACTTAAGAGACATCTTGAAATGGGAATTTATGTTTTTAAATAGTGACAAGCCATTATTAAAGACAAAGGAGGCAAATGAGGATTTTTTAGATATTGATGTAGATGACGATCTAAACATTCGGCTCACTAGTAAGTAATCCAAGCCTTTGATTTCCTCTGATCATTTGCGAGACTATGCTGATGAAGATGCTACCTGGAAGCATTGAAAAGTTTAAATTAGTGGTCCAAAGATTCATAGGATACTAGTATGAAATGAAGACTAGGTAGATGTATGCTAAGCCTATGGGCGTTAATGTGTGAAAACATTGGTGAGCAAAACTATCAAACACTTTTTTGCTATCTTGGGATCCATTGACTTTTGCGGCTGAAGTATTGTTTGTGGTATTGTTCGACAAAACTAACCTCATTCTCCAGATGAGGATCGTCAAGGTCTCCATGGAAATATGCAAAGTTAATATTGTGTTGATGTCGTTGGTAATGGCGGACGGCTTAGCTGTACTGTAGTCTACGAAGATTATTTCATCGCTACTGCCATTGATTCAGTTCAAACATGGAAGAACTTGTAACAGAATTAAGTAATATTCATGTAGAAGTACCCAACACGATAAGTTTAGATCATACAAATGAGGAGAGGAATGAGGATTACCCCGAGTCTTACAAGACCAGAACCAAAAAGGAGAATATTGTGCTCGCTTATTGTGATAACTTCAGACGACAATTTATTCATCTTTATCGAGACAGAAAACCACTTTTATTAAATCCTAGAAATGAATGTGGCATCGAAAAATTTATATGTAGTACAATAAGGCCAACATTACCTCCATTCGAGGAACTTCATGATTATCATGGATGTGCTGAATTTGTATCGGATTATTTAAATTTTGAACCACTCGATCCAGCGATTGAACTTCCCTTAATCGTGCCATCACCAAACACAGTTTTGAAACGACAAAGAGGAAACTGCGTGGATTACAGTCTTCTATTGTGTTCACTACTGTTGGGCGCCGGTTATGATGCTTATTGTGTCAGTGGTTATGCATCAAGGGAAGTAACGTTGATGGATGAAACGAGAGAAATCTGTCCATTACTGGAAGAGAAAAAAGAGACGAAAGCAGAAGAAAAGACATCGACAAAAAATAAATATGCTGTGAAACCACCTAAAGCATTAAAGAGCAATTTTGAGTCTAAAATGGAAGCAAAACGAATCGCAGAGATTGAAGAGAAGGAAAACAAGATTAAAGAAGAGGAAAGGATGAAAATACTAGAGTTAGAAAAACCAAAACCAGACCAACTTCATGGACTACGGGTGCATGTTTGGGTACTTGTGCTTGCTGGAAAACGACAGGTTCCTGAGAGCTTTTTTATTGAGCCTCTAACTGGTAAACCAAAGGGTCTTGATGTTGAGGATTATCACGGCATTGAATATGTGTGGAATCACAGGAACTTATGGATTAATATGCAAGATTGTTCTCAGGGTATTAAGTTCATGTCTTATGACTTAGGAGACAGCATGAAATGGGAATTTATGTTTTTAAATAGTGACAAGCCATTATTAATGACAAAGGAGGCAAATGAGGATCTCTTGGATATTGATGACGATATAGATCATGAACTTGAAAGCAGTCATTTTGATCTTCCACCTTCTTGGGTCGACAAGATTGAGATTAGCCGGAAACAGTTTGAGACAAGGTGTCCAAATGGCAAAAAAACTATTTTGTATAAAAAATGTAAACTTGAAAAATTTGCCGACTTTCTTTGTCCAGATGGGCTAGTTGTGAGATTGTCTGTTTACAACGACTTGAGCTTGAAGGATTTGAAAGAAGTCAGTGAATTTTACAAAAATCGGGCTGACAAGTTATATAAACGAACACACTTAATAGCAACAGGGGACGTCAAAGAGTTTTTTTCTCCTGGCAGACTCAGATCAGTAAAGGAACATTATTCGAAGGCAAGTACCCCAGGACCAGAGTCAGAGAGAACCATGCATTTCTATTCAACTGCTCGTGTTGATGGGATTGCACGTCGAGAGGAAACCAGTCTTGAGATGAAGGAATATTTCGAAGATCGATCAGATCGACTTTATTACAGAGGTGTTACTTTTGGTAAGAGGATGAAGAAATTCGGTCCACAAGACTCAAATCACAGACCAATCGTCAAGATTGTGGAAAAGTTCAAAAGAGATTATTCGAAAGCTGCTGATAAAGACATCGCTGAGCAGATTTTTCTGCTCTCTGATGATCGAATATCCTTAACTTATCAGTTAGAAGATAACAAGATTACTGCCTCAACCAGAGAATTTGTCAAACCGAGTGATTACACTGCTGATAAAGGGGCATCTTTCCAATTTGCGGCCGAAAATGTGACTACATTTCAAGTTGACCCTAGAGCTAAACCTGCCAAAGACTTGGAACTATACGAAACTCTGGTATCACTGCTGGAAAGGGAACGATTTTGTATTGAAAGTATCAGGGAGTCAGAAGCAGAGGTTCGCGAGATATTGGAAGATCGGGTAAAGGAAGAAGTATCCCATGATCTGAGTGTCTCCATTTATGACACAGAGCGGAATGAGAAAGTCAAGTTACGACGAGAGGAAATCGAGAGAAAGCAGAAGGAAGAAGAAATGCGAAAACGTGATATGAGACTTGATTATTTGGCACCTTTCCTGGCGAAAATTGGAGATCCACCAAAACTAACAAAACATGATGCCTACAAAATAAAAGAAGAGTGTTTGCAAGATCTTAAGCAGAGATTAATTGATAAAGCAAATTTAATTCAGGCACGGTTTGAGAAAGAGACTAAATTATTGCAAGAAAAGCAAGATTGGTATCAACAAAATCAGATGAGTATGACCAAAGAAGATGAAGAAGATTATTTGAATTTCTGTAGCGAATCGATGTTCAGAATTCATATTTTAGAGTTGCGATTAAATAGGCATAAAGAAATGGCCCCGAAGAAGTACATGGAATTAGACGAAAAATTGCGAAAAGATCCACGATTGATCGACTTACTCTGAGCATAGTTCATCTTGAAGACAGAAAAACATGGTTATCTCAGCTTTAGCAACTTCTAGTATTGTTTCTTCAATGTATCCATGTTATTTGTCAGGTTATTGAAACACAGGACTTGTCAGATTTTAGGTGGATTTACAAGTATCGCTGAGATGAATAAACGATTACTTTGTGGGTTGTATTTAAAGCTGGAAAAATTGATTTTAATGGAATCATCTCAGAGAAAAACTTTAATTATTGAATGTTGACTGTTGTAGTAATTATATCTCTATGACATAATGATCTTAACTGCACTCCTATTCATTTAGCTTTAACAATGTACCTCTATGCCACTAAAAATAAACACATCCTTTTTCCTGTAGATTAGAGTGATGGATTTCCGTCTCTCTTCAAGCTGAGACTAGTGCTTGAATTTGAGTCTTCAATTGGATGGTACAAGCTGAAAGTAGGAAGCTTTCCCTTGCATGAAAAAAAAAAGTGTCACACTCTCTGGAGCCTCGAAAAGTAATACTTTATTAGATTCAATCTTCAGAAAGAAAGGATACTCCTATTTTTATGAATAGAAAGTTAAAGTGTGTCTAAATATTCTCCGATTTCACTTTTGTAGACTTATGTTTAGAACTTATCAAGAAAGACAACTCATCTCTTTCCTTCCACATTCAACTTACTTCACCTTACTTTAGGAACAGCAAGTTTAATGAATGGCGATTCACAAATTTTGCAGATAGCCTTTCGCGGATTGATAATTATTTGCACTTTCGTGGACGTAAATGTTCGCCGTGGAATAAAGCAAAAGTAAAACCCTTCAAATTTGAAAATATTTTTGTTTTACAAGTAGAAATATTTTTTTCGTGGCTTTCAATAGAAACAATTGATGTCAATAGTTCAAAGAATTTTATGATGTGAATAAAGATTTCATGGAATTCGTTTGGTAAAACGTGAAAAATCCTCATCGCGAAAATGACTGCCAAAACATGTGGTTCTGCCATAGGCCAACATTTACTAAAAAATTCAGACTGCGCCAAAATGTATAAGGACGAGAATTTCAGATTATTGTCTCAGCTAGATCGTCCTTTCATCTAAGTGTGTTGGTGTCTGTCTACATTCCAGACTAGAAAGTTTGTCCATGGTGTGCCCGAGATAAAATTTGGTATTTGCGGTTACGCGACTGTGCACCTTGGTGGTGTGGATCTAGCATTTTGCAGGACTGCAACAAACAATTGTGTCAAAGTGTAGATAAATCCTAGTTATTGCACCAGTAATCCTTAACAAAGGTGTAATGTCTCACAAATCTACTTTTGTGAGACGTTATCCTAATTGTCAATAACTCTCAAGAGTCATGCCGCCTGCCTCTGCATGCAGACTACATCGACTAATACAAGTTAAGGAGACTGGGCGCAAATCAAATCCTTGTTCCACTGGAGAACAAGCATTGGAATTCACCCCACTGTCTCCTCCGCATGCAATAGCCATTTACGTCTGTACATAGGCTTTCATACCTCAGATCAATAATTCTCGAGAGGCGCGCCTGCACGCCAGACGTCTTACAAGTGCGCGCCTGAGATCTCTGCATTTTCCAGTCTGGTCTACATTAAGAAAATTCCAGTCTGGTCTACATTAATACAAGAAAACCAGTACTCTGTAGGCAGAAAGAGTTCGGTTTTTCACTTGGACTCTTCCAATAATGTTCTTTCTTCATTTTCTTTTTGTTTTTGCCTTTTTAGTTTTTGATTGGCTAGTTTCTATACATGTTTCGTATTAAACGGTTGCCATATACATATACTTTCCTTTCTGACGTTTCATACTCTGAGGAATGTCAGACGAAAAAAGCTTTTAAGTATGATTTTAGCGCAATGTCGCAAATTTACAAGGCGATTTTCAAGCTTTGTGCAACAAAAAGATTTTTACAAAATTTTTTATTACATTTCTTAAATAGGAAATGAAGTGAAAAACTGAAATTTCACAAGCAACTCGAATTATTGCGCTGAATTCCAAAATCGAATATAAAATTTAAAATTGGAATGCATACTACTTCATACACCTCAAAATGCGAAATTACGAAAAGGAATGGACCGAGGACTTGGGAACTAATGTACGGTTGTGGGCTAGACTTATGGACACAATTGTCGGAATTCTGGTAGTTATGTTTACATTCACACCAACTGCAGCCCTATTCTCGATTGTGTTATCCCTCTCCTACGACATTTTCTTTCTTCCTTATACCCACTCATTCTACAATAGATTTTTCTTCCATACGAACACATGCCATCATTTCAGTCACATATTTCTACAGAAGCAACCTCTTAAATTAAAATCATTGTTTAGGACTACGTTTTTAATGTACTTTGCCATATAGGCAAATCATGTCTTTGCCGAACATACCACCACTGTTTCACAAAAGAAAGATGGGCTACATAAGAAACCATGATTATATTCTGCATCCCTAGCTGATCACCAGTTGATCAAGCTGTACCAATGCAAACCATACACCTGGAGTTAGTCTGCATCGTCTCTTACAAGAACCTGTAATCCTACGACAGTGGACAAGTTTTTCAGAAGATACCGGGTAGACTTTAATTATGAATTATACGCAGTCCATGGACACCTCTGCTCTCAACATTTTATGGAAGACTGCTACAAAAAACCTCTCGGTCACGATTTGCCTGGTTTTGATACGAGTACGACGAAAAGAATCGTAAAAAGGGATGCAGTATCACCAGTTCTCAACCTGTCCCGATGTAATGAAAAGGAGAAGGGAAACAGGCCAAGGTTTCATGTTTTGGTCGAGAAAGTAAATGGGTAACTGCTTATTTTTTCTCTCTGTGTATCTACTTGGTAAGAATACTTATTATCTGAGGAAGACTCAGGCAAAACCAGGATTGGTGGTGATCAAAATCTTTCAAGTGAATAGACATAGAATTTTCCTTTTATCACAATACATACCTGCCTTGCAAAAATCCTTAAGCTATTTTAATTGTTGAGAGAAATTTCCGTCAAAATGATTGGTAAGCCCCTCGAAAAAAGAAAACTGTCACCAGAGTATGGTCCTCTAACCGTGCACTATATTTTGAATGGTTATTGTTCCTGCCTGAAACTTGACTGGATTATGGATGTTAAGCGTGTTGCTTCAAGCAAGTTGTATGTCTATATCTTTAAGTTACAGAGAACTGGGAGTGAGCGCGTTTTAGTTGATTATTAGTCCCTTGCCATTGCTCATGAATGTAATAACAATAGCATGAATGATAAAGTACAACTCACAAACATCGATGCACATCAAATAGATAACAAGATAATAACAGTTCAAATTACTTCATAACAAATTAATGAAATAGACGGGTTCATTGAAGATACAGAAGTAACAAGCAGAAAGTGTTCTCGATTCGGGATGCATTAGACCGTAAGTTCAAAGTAGAGAATCGCCTTGAAAATTTGCGACATTGCGCTAAAATCATACTTAAAAGCTTTTTTCGTCTGACATTCCTCAGAGTATGTAACGTCAGAAAGGAAAGTATATGTATATAGCAACCGTTTAATACGAAACATGTATAGAAACTAGCCAATCAAAAACTAGAAAGGCAAAAACAAAAAGAAAATGAAGAAAGAACATTATTGGAAGAGTCCAAGTGAAAAACCGAACTCTTTCTGACAACAGAGTACTGTTTTTCTTGTTTCAATGTAGACAGAGTCCAATACACTTAGATGAAAGGACGATCTAGCTGTGCCAATTATAAAAAAATTCTTGGTCTTATACATTTTGACGCATTCTGGATGTTCTAGTATATGTTGGCCTCAGGCAGAATCACATGTTTTGGCAGTCATTTTCGCTTTGCAAGCGCGAGATGGCTGTTCTCTAGGAGAAATTAAGGCTTGGCGTACAGTGGCTGGAACATGTTGTTTGATCCTGACACCCAATCTTTGAGAAGTGCGACCTACATACCGAACTTCACATCAGAACAAAAATTCATGTACTACTAAGCTTTTTTGTCAGACGAAAAAAGCTGTAAGTATGTTTTTAGTGCAATTTTGTAAAGAATAAGAACTGGAACCAAATAGGTATAAAGTGAGCCAATCGGACTGCAGCAAAAGACAAGAGCAAGGACACGAAAGGAAACATGCAATCATGTCGAACTTAAAATACACAAACCCACGAGTATGGAGATGATATCAAGCATGCATGACAACACAGCATAGCGAATACATTGACATATGTGATGACAGAACCGTCTTTATGTTGTTATTGATCGAGTGTACCATTGTGCCCTGGCTTCCGGGTTATGTATCGTCGTAGTGTTAGATTACCTCACGATTCCATTTGTATTTCGTCTTAGTTGTTGTTTTCTATTTTACTTTTACGTTGATTACTTCACAACTGGCGCAGTGGACAGGATGAAGCTCTCCTTTGAAACCGATTTTGATGCGTGGAAATCAGTACAGGGGTCGGAGTTATCTGAGGCCTTGAATCTAACGTCCTTAAATCCAAAGTTTTTCAATCCAAGATTAGTTTAAGTAAGTCTTAGTTATCTAAGGCCTCGATTCTAACGTCCTTCAAATCCAAAGTTTTTCAATCCAAGATATGGATGTAAGATAGTCAGCCTCGTTTTAGTTTCTAGCCTCGTTATCTTGTGGCACGTTATGTGTAAATTTGTAGATAAGCTGTGATTTACATGACTGTGGTCAGTCTGGGTGTGTATCATGTGAGGTAAACGCAAGAACATGTAAATGACGCTATTCAGCTGATTACGAAAGGCCTCGATTTCCAATATGCATATTGCAGTTTGAAGCACTGGTAGTCAATAGTTGTACCTTACCTTTGCTCTTTATTGCTGTATCTTTTATCACCAACATAGAAGAAAACACAAATGAATAAAAAAGGCCAAAATAAAGACAAAAAATGAAAATGATAATAGGTGGATGCTTCTGTGAGTTAAAGTAGATTTCCAAGTACAGTTTTATATGTGGAGGGTTCCTAATGTAAGCATGAGAGCTTTTTGATGGTTAGTAAGTAATGGTTATTTTATCGCCAATTTTCTGCTCACAGTGAGATTTCGCACATGCTTCCTTATGACAACACGTGTTTACAAACACTGTCAGCAATATAAACACTTCTTTTAATCAACATCAAACCGTCTATTTGAACCTTATTCCGATTTGATCGCTCCTTAGATAGTAACTGTAACTGTGCTTTATTGCAAGTATTAATTGAAACGGACTGGACATTTGCTACATGGAAATGGGTTGTTGAAGGATTTAGGTGAAGGAAGGATGGACTGTAAACAACCTAAGGGTAAGAGAAGAAAGAAGGACAGATAGAAAACAACCTAGGGGTAATAGAAGAATGGAAATAATGAGTAATCTAAAGGAAGATGGGTATGAAAAAAACAACAACAAAGTGTTGGTTCTTTGACTCGAGGTCAGCAATCAGGAATTCCAAAGTAATTTGTAAAAATCCTCTTGATAATATCTTATCAACATTCTATCTTATTTACAAAGCAGGTAATTATTGAAGACTGATTTTCTTACTGAAATCAGGCCTTTTTTATACTTTACAATATGGCTTCTAGAACACTCTGGAATATGATGTCATATCTATTTATAGTAACTCCTGGAAAGTTCTTTCCCTAAAAATAGTTCTATTGATACAGTCAATTCATAGCATGTTCAATTCTTTTAAATTGATATGTGGACGATATTGCTCATTCAACGGCCTCCTGGGTAGTATTGTGGGCTTAGAGATCAAGTTAACTCATCTCCTCGGTCTGTATATTGCGATATGTTTTTGAGTTAGTTCAAATCCCAGGATGAAAGATTTTTTGGCATTGACTATGGTCTAATAGGTTATCGTTTTAACAAGGATAGTGTTATTTTCAAACACTATCTCAGATGTATACTTAATGTATTTTATATTTCAATCAAAGCCACTTTAGGAGCACTATGTTGTTCTATGAAATATTATAAATTTTTCATTAATAACAGTAAACAACAAGCAATCATTTAACCAGTAACGAAGCAAATTGAACAACTACAACTATATATATAAGTAAAAGTAAAACGTTTTGGTTATAAAAATTGATTCTAAACTTTTTAGTACTGCCTTACTTACCGAACTAACGCCGAATTCGCGTTTGGTCATTTCCGGTTTAAGAGCGTATAAAGACTCAAAGAAGCGTACAAATGCATAGAAAGATGCACTTTAAACGCTTCCAAACTCTATGGAAAGATTCACTTTAAACGCTTCCAAACTTTACGGAAAGATTCACTTTAAA
>JANTCA010079710.1:0-33432 GCA_024741275.1 Chironex yamaguchii
CCCCCCCCCCCCCCCCCCCCCCCCCCCCCCCCCCCCCCCCCCCCCCCCCCCCCCCCCCCCCCCCCCAAAAAATGAAATGCAACGGTTATTTGCATTATGAGTAATAACGCGGAAGCTTGTATAGTTGCAAACTCCAACCCCCTAACATGTAACTGTTTTGAATTTATCATATTTACGGTTGCCGCTGAAATGTAACTTTAACCTTTATTAAAATATCACAACAAAGAAGCTTTTGGGTAAATGTTTTTTACGTAACACGTAGCTATAGACGTTGAGAATGAAGCGGAACTTCTTCTTGTCCTAGAGAAAGACCTTTTCAAAATAATGATAGTGTTAGGTATAATTGACAGCTGTGGTTTTGCGAGGGTCTTTATGTGATTTCTGATGTTTTCGAAACATTCAGGCTTTGGATCAATATAAACAGTGCAAAGAATGTTGGTTTATCTAGCAAAATGTCGATCTACCATATCGACCTTCCCATCATAATCATCCCGCATGAAAGATGCTTCTTTGGCCGTGTTTTGAGAATTTATCAATTCCATAAACAAGGATTCCATGTTCTCACAAGCAGAAAACTTGGCTGTTTAAACCTTTCTTGAATACACGAAAGCATGCTGCCTGCAAAATCAAAAAACACTATGTGGTAGCAATCTTGTACATTTTTAGGTTGGTACCCTGGTTTGTTGCTTCGGTAACCATGAAATTGAATAATTAGAAGTGTTTCTGTTTCTTGGTAAAACAGCTTCTTCAACGAAAGGCTTTTACTTTCGAGCTGATCACTCCCAAAAGCTGATTAAAAAATTGTTCATTTTGTAGATTTTGAAGAACATTCACAACCAGGTCGCCTGTTCGTTTGCTGGTACATACTTGTACCATGTTTTTTGCTTAGAGTGTTCTCGCTAAATTGTCAGTGTAGAAGAGGTGATGTGCAAAGTCCAAACGAAAAGAAAATGATTCCATCTGCTTTTTGACTCCGATAATTCGTGACTTTAATTCCATTTTCATTTCATCGATTCTTTAAAGTTGTCTAAGATTCTCTTCAAACAATCTGCACCATCCATCGAGTTTTAGATAGTTATGCAATCGCATTTATTTCTTCTGAATTCCACTCAATTAGACCTTCCATTTTATCACACGTTCTCTGGCTCAGATAAGTATTTAATCAAGGCGATAATCTCTCCTGCAATATACTAAACCTTGACGTTTTTAATGATCTCCTTTCTTGTACCTAAGTCGGAGCTAGTTAAAAAGTTTCATTAAAGTACAAAACGTTAAAACTGTCTTAAGTAAAACTGACATCTATATAACTTTTCGTCTGACACTGATAACATAGATTCGTCAGAATAAAGTAACAGAGAAAAATTTGTATATGTAAGGTAGGATGGAAAATAAGAAAGCAAAGAACCAAGTATTGGGCGATAAAGACAGAGAGAAGGTACAAAGGAATGGAAGAATAAGAAAAAGAAGGGTAAGATGATAAGATAACCGCTAATTCAAACTAGTGGAACAACCGGAGGGGAACCACAAGATATCCTTTACTGACGAAAGTAAGCGTGCCTGCCAACTTTTCATTAATTTGTATATTTTCGCTAGAAGTATAGCAGTGTGAAAAGAATAAAATGCATCCAGACGTAGTTATCCAAAAGCGTGTCTGACTGGTTCTGTAATTAGGTTTTGCAACAGATTAGATTGTGGTTTCCTGGAGGTCGTTATTAAAATTGCTGTCAGGTTGACACAAATGCCTATGTACTTATCTACTTGGTCTGTATTGAAGACCCTCTTGGTTTCAATCTTTTGTTTTCAAAATATACTCCTTTTTCTAACATTTGCTCAGCATAAGGATGGATCAGCGAGGTTTGGATAAACGTTGATGCACTGTACCAATACACCTTGTACTTTGCGTATTTTCCCCCTTACTGCTCTCCTTGTTAAGCTGCGATAGAAAAGTATCGTACATTTTGTGTTGTTCCTCTGTTGCAATACAAAGATTCCATTTCTTGTGCTTAACATTGCTTATATTTTTGTTAACTGCATACAGTGCAGCGACGATTTAGTAGAAGTACACAATTAAGTCATTAAGGCATTTTCAAAACTTTTTCTAAACTGAAACGTTTTCGTGTGAGCATACACAGAGCTGAATTTTTTTACTCGTTTGAAATGAACTGCTGGTTTTGGCAGCAATGTCTTACCTTGATACCCGAACTCATTTGCAGTAAGGAAAGAGATAAATACAGACGAAGAGGTATGAAATTCATATATGTCTTCTTTACGTTTTGGGATTTGTTTAGGTTTTATGAGATTTATAACTCGTAAGATTTATAATTTTCTCCATAGTTTTACGTTAAACATGACGGCCAGTAGCACACCTCTGCTAGCTTCCATCCATGTCCCATGGCAGACAATAAAGAAGAGTTAACGCAGGATTGCAAACTTAATGATTAGCATCTAAAACCATTGTATAAGTTTTTTTGGTACACCGAATCTTGCTTCATAAAGATAATTAATGATTAATGATTAGCATCTAAAACCATTGTATAAGTTTTTTTTGGTACACCGAATCTTGCTTCATAAAGATACCCTGTTACATAAACCTGTTGGATACTTAAGTAATAATCGAAAGAACCTATCAGCACATGATTAATATAAAAGTAAAACATTCATACGTAATTTCAGAATTATCATAAACTAGAAGAATATGAAATTGTCTTTGGGAGTGTCTGATACTGAAATATTGCACAAAGCAGTGGGGCTTTTGTGCAAAAGGGCGTGATCATAAAATGCCCTTGATCCCCTTCACTCACCCACCCATATATGCCACCCCCCATCTATGGCTGGCACCACCACTGCTGCCACACAAATAGTTATTGTCCAACTGGTCTCCACACTTAGCTCTGGGCTGTATCAACATATCCAGATCAATAGGCTAGTGCTATACCAAAGTTTAAAAAGTGACTGCAGCAATAAAATTTATTCAAGATATGGTAAACATATATGTATATATAATTTATATTTTGTAACATGCAATCAATTGGTTAATGTTGCAGTTCTGGAAAAAAGAGAGCCTCCTGACATGTCTTTTTAAAATAATTTTTCCAATCTCAGTCTACGTAGTAGTTATTAGTATTTTTGATGACTCTGACAGACGGCAGGAACATAAGGCAGATGCTCTTACATTCATAACAGGCCTTTTTGTATAGAAATTGTCACCTGAGGGGGTAAATCGCCCCTCAAAGAATTTTTTTCGCAGACAGCCTCCAAGGTTTCAGGAAGATATTGCCGTATTGGCCTGACCACACTTCCTTAATATTTGCTTCCAGGATGGTTGATATGTAAACATAATATTCTGGATTATAGTACATGTGGACATTCTAGAGATAAATAGTAATGAAGTCAAAGACTAAGTAATTGTGTTTTTATCAAGCTTAGGCCAACGCATAAGTATCTTGGAAAAGAGTGTCAAAAAAGTTTGGTGGAAGCCTTTGTTGGTGACAGGCTGCTATCTTTATCGCTTCTGTCTTTGTCTAATACAGATGGCTATAAAGCAGATAGTTTAGAAACTAAAGAAACAAAACGGAGGCTAAACACATTTTTGCGAGGGTGGTCAAGAGCCCTCATAAATCATTTGGAGAGGGTGAGGGCGATCGCCTGTGTCAAACGAAAAGGCCTGTTCATAATGAATTGCAAAGTATATGCCAGTTCTGACAAGGTAGTTTTTAAATGCATTTGTTTTTAATCAGTCTGGTTATTGGTACATTTGCCAGAATAACCATCTATGCAGCTTGTGTGCACAAAGTGGAAGGGAACATAACACTGATAACTATACATATATATTATATAACTATATACTCAGGTGTGCTGTGTATCACTTAGCTTTGGAGAATTTTATTATTTTTCATCAGAATTGATATCCAAAGATAAAGGGTTCAAGTAAATTAAGTCTTCAATTACATCAAATGTCGTGAAATTAAAACTTTTTAGTAAATTATTAATTATAGTCTCAAATTGATAGGTTTTTTATGCTTTATATTACTAATCTTACATTTTGTACAATAATATCATCTATTATAAAACTTTAATATTTTATACTACAAAATATAGTATTTTATATATTATATTAAATTGCATTATATTATAAATTATTTATTATACTTACATTTAATGGATTCCAAGTAATCAGTGAATGTAATTGGTAAGGTTACACAAGGTAGATGTTATGCTACTTGTGTAATCTAGCAATTTAATTTTAGTAATTCAGCAAGCAAAATGGCAAAAACATTAGAATTGAAAGTATCTAATGACCTAGATGTTTATTATAAGCAGACTGACAAGAGCAGCCAGTATACACTTACGTAAAGATGTTGATCACAGAGATGTAATTATTGACCAGCTTAGGGTTGAACAAAGGTGTTTTTGATAAATACCAAAGACTTTCTATGCCGAGTTAATCTACTGGAAAAAGAAATGGCCAAACATATTTTGGTGATCTGTGTTTTGGGTAAATGGTGCCTTTTATAAGAAGATGACCAGAAATGGTAGTAATTATTGATCATGTTTAGATTTAGTGTTGATTTTTGTAGCTTTGTCTACTTTTACACATGCATCAGAACAAAGTATGACTGAGGTGTAACACAATAGGTTTTGCAATTGCATTCGGCCTTTTTGGCAAAAAACTTGAATTTTGTAGCATACTCACTATTGGTCAAAGGTTATTGCCATGCCACGGTTTCGGAACATAGTATGAAAGTTCAGCTCTTTTATTGGATAGAGACCCTGTAACCTTCTGTCGATGACGTTTGTCTTGTGGTAATGTGGATTTAAACATGTAACTACTGGCTGCATCTTATCCACTATACCATGTCACTCTCTTAAACTGTTAAATTTTGACACCCAATTGTGAAATATATTTAGCAATGACAAAATATATTTTATGACCTCACTGAATAACAATCATGACACTGGTGACAAGAATGAGAAACACACAAGGTTGGAAAAGGTAATACAAAAAATAACACACCTCTAATTTTCCAGTTCATACTCAAAGAAAACACTGTATGGTATTTTGATACCTTATTATTAAATGACACTATTACAATCGAGAAAGTACTTCTCAAATTATTTGCATATAAATATTCCAAATACCTTTTACTACAAGGTGGTGGTGAATTCTAATAAGCAACATCTTGGTATATTTAAAAAACAATAGACAACCAAACGAAAACTGTTTCATACTGCTACAAATTAAGTAAACCCTTTAGTATACTCAAAACAGATTCTCATTTGGGGCTTGGGGTATAAGTGGAGATGAGGGAACTATTCAACACTATACTTCATGAAATATGGCCTTTTTAAAGACATCCCAAACATGAGAGAACTTTTTAACTGGTTCATTTATCTGACAGTTTAATAATTTTGTTCCATTTCATGTTAACATTGCAAGGTTTTCTTAACAAAGACACAGTAGTATGCCATGAAAGAATTTTTCAAGATTTGTTGCAGAAGATCTATTTCACTTCAATGATGTTGTTATTGACAGACAAATATATAATATCAACAAGAAATAATTAAGTGCTTTTGTCAAAAGCATGGATATGAACATGAATACTGATAGATAGAAACATTAGATCCTTTATGGGAACTAGTCACATCCCTGATTGTTATTCATTAGTGTTATTTTGGTTCCTATGTTTCCTTATTGTTAGTGCTTAACATTTTTATGCCTGTTTAGCATACTTATTGTCAGCAGTCATTATTATTATAGTTACTAGCCCACAATACACAAAAAGGATGTTGAACGACATTTTTTAACCTTACAATGAACTGGAAACATACTAAGACATTGACCAGGTCATGATAGAGATACATTTACTGCATTTACAGGTATTTTGCCTTAATGAGATGGCATGAAGTTAAGCAGTTTGTAAATAAAATTTTGGTGAAATCAGTCAGTTCAAAGTTGTACAGTACAAATTCTAACCAGGAGCATCTAGCAAACTGATGATGTGGTTTATATTAAGCTCGAAGCATCATAAAACACAATTCTGTGTTTTTCAATGTGCAAACAATTCTTTTACCAATGGCATTTGCTGACTAGTGGCTTAGAAATATTTGGTTTATGGACCAGATACAGCTAAAAGAGACACAGGTTATTGACCTGTGTATTTAACAATCTTCCATTAACTTTTGATGTGCCACACATTTTTTCAACATAGTGGAGTGTCTCCATACTGGAGACATTAGAGAATATGGTTACTTGATTGATTATATTTTAAGACACAAGGATATTCTTTCCACAACATAACTTACTCGTGATACCCATTGCTAGCATTTGACCCCAGTCGGGGAAAGCCTACCTCACTCTGACATAATTTGGTCAGGGATCAGTGTGGTATGAAATCAATAGCCTGCATAAATAAGCATCGCCTCTGCTGTTCTTGCTTGCTTCAAGGTAGCATGACCTTGATGCGCTAGTGGAAATCATGACTTGTTACTATTTAGTTTATTCAAAAAGTCACTGGTTCCTCTACTTGACAGATTGAGTTGTATCTAAATTGTGTTGATAATAACTGGGGGAAATTATACTTGTCTAGTACCCCAAAATGCCAAAACATTATTCATCTTCAAATACAATTTATCAATATCTGCTATCATAGTCTGCAATTACCCAATGATGAGAATCAGTGCTTGGTTCTGACGATAATCAACCAGAATGAGATGATGACAATGTCATGATGCAAGACTAATTAGTAACTTACTAGTTCGGACTTACTTATAATGATGTTTGGTTGACTGACAACGATAACAGTTTATGTACAAATTTTCACGTTTTTTTATGCTAGTTTTCCCTATTTGACTCAAAAATGAAAATTGTAAAGGGTAGATCTTGAATAATACCTTAACAGGATTGGTGTCCACTCAGGAACTAGTGCTTATACATTGGTTGCAATTACCATGACCCTTACTTCGTTACTTCTGTCTCAAATCAAAGCTCCCTTTTTGGTTCTTAGATGGATTATCTTCACCAGTTATCTTATGTTCTTATTAAATGAAACAATAGCCATGTTTGTCTCTTTTACCATGCATAGGCTGATGCAAAGTTAGATCAATAAAATCAAATATGTCTGCAAGTAAACAGCTATAATCCAAAGAACGGACATAAATGTTACTTTCGCATAGCAACATTCAGATGACATCCATAAGAATGTTTATCACAATGTGCACTTTGACATACATTGAGATTTTGAGATTCTTCTTAGAATACCTCTTCTGTTCTTCCAAACTTGAAGATAAGAGCGCTAAATAGAATCATATCAGAAAACAACAATGATAAGTCTTGCTGTAAAACAACATGCAAAAACAAATAACCAAGTAAGAGCAAATGTTAAGAGATCACCAAGGCTACTTTTCTTACTTAACGTTTCATGCCACAATTGACAAATCCTTTTAAAAATAGGATTTCACTTAATATCCACATGAAAAACTACAATTCTTAACTAGGCTCCGTGGTAAAATGATTTATGTATAAATATAATGTTTCTGGATAGTGAATCAAGTTCCTTGTGCCAGATTTTTAGGTGACATGGAAAGCATTCCTTTATTAAAGCTTTAATAATAAACCCTTCTGAAGTTGGAGTGTTTGTAACGTGATCCTCCTCTTGTTTCTGGATGTCATTAATAAATGATTCACTACTTTTATAAGAATCATACATGATATTTTTTTGTAATGTATCATTAAGTACAAATTTTGTCACAATCAATAACACCTTGCAACTTTATGCAATATAACTTGACATTAGGTAAATTTTGACGATACATCTCACATTTAATCAAAATTTATTTTTACTAAGCACAACAATATTTTCTATCACACGTATCGATTACGATTTCTTTGTCCTTGGTATTGTTAATTTAGGAATTAAATAAATGACCAAGATAACGAAAATTATCATTTTGCTGAGGAGCTGGAACAATTTTCCCGCTAATGTAAAGCTTTGGCAGAACTTGTTTGGATTGAATACTTGCTTTAACCATTCCAAAAAACCTACATTTGTCAACCCATAGGGACATTTGACTCTATGTGCACCAAGAAAGAAAAGAATTTAGTAGGATTTGATTTTCATATTCTTGACCTATTAAAACAGCAGGTGGTGAAAAAAATGGTCAAAAAGAGTATCCTTATTGTGAGAATGTTTTTGTTTCGATATACTGGACAAAGGAATTGATTAATAAATTGAATATTAATGGATTTAAGCAACCATCTTGTAGCACATCCCTTCCTGCATGAACAGATTTGGTTAAAATTTTTGTTTTTCGAAGAAGTGTAAAAATAATCGTAAAGGTTTAAAATTATGGAAATTACAAATTCAGGGATATTGTGATTTCCTAAAACAACTGGTATTAAAGGATGATCAACCTCACCAAAAGCATTTTTAGATCCAGGACAGTCACTGACCTTGGCTTGAGCTTGGCTTTTGAATGATGTAAGCAAAATGAGCAGTAAGCTCAAATGTGCCTGATCTTCATGATATTAATAATACTCCTACTAATACATAATAATAATAATAATAATAATAATAATAATAATAATAATAATAATAATAATAATAATAATAATAATAATAATAATAAAAAACAATAATGATAATATTTTTAAACTTCAAATCTATTTTTGACTCAATGCATACATTTGGATACTCCCTTACAGGAAGGCATATCTAAATCGATTACAATGTGTGCCAGAAATCTTAGTAACAAATGGTCACGACAAAAAAAGAAAGTTACCAACATAAAAGCTCAGGATCAGTCCAGTCCTTATTGTGTTGGCAAAACAGAAAATAAGAAGACCTTATAGTACAGCCAATAATTTTACGTGACAATTAATCATGGTTATCAACCTTCTGACGTTTCAACATATCAACAAATTGACACTGTCCTTTGCTATCCCTCCAATTGAACTCATAATCATTATAATTAATAATAATAATGATAATAATAATAATAATAATAATAATAATAATAGTAAAAGTAACAATAATAATAATAATAATAATAATAATAATAAAGAATGTTCCACAATGCACAACAGACTGCTCTATAGCATAATGAACTCTATAAAAATGAGGACCTTGCAATTATAAGACCTTGAAAATTAAATACCTGAAGAAAATAAAAGAATTTTGCAAAAATACAGCTACTCCCGGCCAAGGTCTTGGATCATCTGTGTTAATAAATAAATTAAATAACAGTAGAAATACATTGTGAAATAAAATAAGACAAATTTAGAAACATTTACATGTACTGTTTTCTACCTGTCTAGATAGGATAGTTTTATGTGTCAATTCACAATCAAGCAACCTCCCAGAAACCATAGACATGTCTTAACTAAACATATTTGGATGTCAAAAATGTCATGAACACAGTCATTGCAATAATTTCTAAATAGACCAATCTTTTCAACAAATTTTATTATAATTCTGAACATCTTCTGAACTGGAAAGATCTCTCATTGTGTTTCTCCTATTATACAGATCTGCAATAATCTAATATTCACAAAATATATATTAATTTTATAAACTGAAGAAAGCAAACAAGTTTTAAGTATAATTTAAACATTAGGTAACATACTTGGAACAACATATGCTCCAAACAAAATCCAACAGGCTGCTATTAACCCACCAAAACCAAACAGGAAGCCAATTAACAACCAAATCCTTGCACCTGAAATTGAAATGGTACAAGAATGAAATTCTAAGAATAATAGACAAGGACATTATAATCATGACTTGCATAGAGCTGCTTAGTTTTCACTTCAGCTTATACAATTAAAGGCATGAATTGCAAATTGTAAAAGCAAAATAATGTATCAAGAGCATCAACTAAAGTATGAGATCAAAACATGTAAGTAACCACAAACAAAATTTATAAGCAAACAAGAAAACAAAAATTTGATTCAATACGTCATTTAAAATGAATATTGAATAGCACTGATTGTTACAGACCTGTTTGGCCAAGACATCCAGCATCATATGTTTCCCCCCTGACTTGTGCATTTGATACAGCATTGATCCTGAAACAAAAAAAACTGTGAATTTATGCCTAATTCAATTCATTAGAAAGTGATAAGAAACAGAAGCCACTTTCCAAGTCTTGAGATTGTGAGATTAGTTTCTTGACAAAAGCACTTAATTAACAATTTTTTAAACTGTAACTCCACCTGCTTGCCATGCAACAGCACATCTAGAGACCAGACTATCAAGCTACTGTTACAAGTAGTGAATCACAGAATAGTCCATGTTCTCCACTGGTTGATATCACACCTAGTACATATTTATAATAGTTGTGCTACCATTGGCACAACTCCCCTTTATGAGGAAACTGTCAAGATTTTAACACCTTAAAGCAAAGAACATATCATTCTGTGATTGTTCCTTAGCAATAAACAGGGTGGACATTTGAAAGGGTCAATTACCATAGCACAGACAAGACAAACAAGGAAAACAAAAACTGTACTCAAATATTTAAAAAACATAATTCAGCTTACATTAGAACTGCAACTGTTGATACAACTCCACACGTATGATATGCATTATTTTTTAGTGGATCATTAACAGCAGCATCAATAACAATCCACCATCCAATGAAAAACTAAATAATGAAAAAAAACCACAGTTTATGGCTGTAAAACTGGTTTAAGTCCCTGTTTAAAGCAAATTCTCCAGTGGATATCATAATTGCCCTTTTTTACTGTACGAGTTGGACAGCTAAGCACTAATTCTGCACTGATAGGGCCAATGGCAGGCTATTGCACCATACAGCAGGGCTGTAGAGTATGGTGAAAGCACACCCAAGATATTTTTGGAGAATGACCTCACACACCTGGCAAAGGGTTTGGAAGGTTGGTTGTGGGAATGGCAGGGGTGTCTCTTATTGTTTAAAGGAGATGAAGAACTCCACCATTTCCTTGTCCCAAGTTCAGGACGAGATAGGAGGAGAGATAGGAGGAGGGTTAGGAGAGGAACAGGTGGGGCCCTCTTCCATAAAACCATGTTCCAGAGATGAAAAGGGTCCCTGCAACCATCATTTGATGTCGTTGTAAAATGCAGTTTGTGAAACGGAGTGATGCAAATTATCATCACACTATTTGCAGCCGTATACTGCTCACTGCAAGGAAACTGAAACTACACAATGACAACAGCATCAACAACAGTAAATGAAGAGTTTTGAAGTGCACCCTTTCACACTTTTGCTCAAATTCTGCTCTTGCACACCAATGATTTTGTTTGAAACAGTGATACTTGGGTACACAATACACTTTAGGAATGCGACTGCCTTTATGAGAAATGGAATGATTAGGACAGATCTTTGCAAGTATTTCTCAGTGCAAAGCCAGTTAATGATTACCAATGAAAGACAAAGTAGTCCGGGGAACAGTAAAATGACTTCATCATGGCATGATCATAAACACCTCTGAAAATAGTCAGACCGCTCGCTCATTGCAGTTTGTCACGCAGAGGCCTTTCTTACAAAAGATCTGCATTTCGTGGTGTGGCTTGGCCTCCTGTCGTATGCTTGGCGTGTTTTTAGCGCGGCTGCGCTACATGAAAATCCATAACGGGCAAAAATCCAAGAATACAGTGTGAACCTGTCAGGTACAAAATAATTCCACAGACAACTTCGTAACATTTTTCCTGCAATGATAACGAGGCTTATGGGATATTATTTTAAAGAAACACATATATCAACAGGTTCTGAGCATTTTCGTGCTGTCATCTCAGTCATCTCAGAAATCTGGGACATAATAATAATTATTGAGTAAGTCTACTTACGAAAGCTCCAGCTGTAAGGGATGATATCTGATTTCTTCTCTCTCCTAAATCAATTTCGATATGAGGACAGTGCATTCCATCGAGACAACCACTCATTTTTAACACGTATTGTAGAAGTGACTGCTAACAACAGTCCAATCCCAAAATAAGGAAATCTGCGCCCTTTTAAGACTAACAACAGCAAAAACAAATTGTTGAGATGACCTAATGAATTTCGAAGACTTGAAAGAGGCTGAGTAAAAACGAGGTAAATGCAAGAGAGGAAATATCACGTGCAGTGCAACCAGTGTATGGCGAACAGCAATTATAATCAACAAGTGAACCCGATAATATATTGAAGGTTTAAATAAGAGCATAATAAGCGGTTTTCTGTTACGAATAATGGGTAGAAAGAAAAAGAAATCTAAAGCAAGTTTTGACGCCTGCAATGCAAGCAACTGTGAGCAAACGGTACAATACACTGTAGATGATTTGTTAAAGAAAGCAGACGAATGCATGGATAGATTTGAATTTGAACTTGCCATTAAGTTTTGTCAGAGAGCAGTAGAAATAGACCCAGACCATATAAAAGCGCTGGAGACAACGGGAAATATATACGCTGAGCTAAATGATTTAGAAAAGGCTAAAACGTTTTTCGTAAGAGCTGCAGAGAAAAGCCCCGAGGATGGATACGAGAAGTTTATGTATCTTGGGCAGTTGACAAGTGGCGAAGAGGCAGTAAAGTTCTTTTTGAAGGGAATTGAAATGATCCAGCATTTACGAAAGTCATTTTTGGATTCTGCAATTGCCAATCAAAGTATTGAACAAAGCGGGAGACTCGGCAAATTGAAAAAAGATGAATCAAATGCATATTGTAGTTTGGCTGAGGTGTACATGACAGACTCTTGCTTTGAGGAAGTAGCCGAGGCTGAATGTGAAAAGTACTGCAAAGCTGCAATTGAAATTGACTCAGCAAACCCAGATGGGTATGTTACTTTTGCTAACTTTTGGCTAAGTAAGGATGATATTGATAAAGCAAAAGAAATGGCTGTAAAGAGTTTGGGCGTTTGGGCCCTAGATTTAGTCACCACCGCCTGTAATGACGATGAAAATGTTTGTTTACTTGAGGAAAACTCAGAAACTGATAAGATGGCTGAAGACATCAGCTTGCCTAGCTATGAATCTCGACTTAGCTTATCAAAGATACTTATTGAAGTGGGGGAATTTGAAAAAGCAAAATATGTCTTGAATGGATTGATAGAGCAAAATGATGAGGACATTCAAGTGTGGTATTTGCTTGGACTTTCAGATCACTTTACTGAGGATCTAGCCAGTTCTAATTATTACTTGACAAAAGCAACAGAACTTTATGAAAAGCAAGGGTGTGATGACGTAGAAATGTTAAGTCAGATACAAGAACTTATAAAAGAACATGGTGATATTGCAGGAAGTAACAATGATGAACACATGGACAACGGTATAAGTGAGGCAAGTATTGAAGACGAGCAATGTATGGAAATGGATTAACTTCAGTTATTTAGTACAAAAGATGTGCAAGTTGATATTTAAGCCTTAAAACATGTATTTTTATGCTTGACTTGTATTTTTATGTAAAAATAAGTTAGTATATGTTGCTCCCTTATTCAGGTAAGGAGGCATGAATTTTGCTAGTGTCCACTCCTTTAAAAACTTGGTTCAGGACATCAAAATTTAAGCAAGCCACTGTAGTTGGGGCATTTAATGTATTACTATTTGAAACTAAAAGAGGGTAACCCTAGGGTGAAGGAGAAAAAAATAAAAAAGATATGGAGAGGAAAATGGTATGTCACAATTTGTGACATTGCACTAAAAACATACTTAAAAGCTTTTAAGCAAATTTTTAAGTATGTTTTTATCGCAATGTCGCAAATTTTCAAGGCAATTTTGATGTTTTGTACCACAAAAAGATTATTGAAAATGGTATGTCTTTGAATGTAAGAAGAGGAAGGACAAAATGTCAGACAAAGGTGTCCAAAGAATTATGTTGAATGATACAGATGGCAAGCTAGTTTCATGAGAGTTGCTATTAGCAGAACATTTAAGAAAAATTTTTATGTGATCTTACACTGTATTTGCATTAGTCAAAAAGGCTTCTGTTTTTGTTATCTTTGGAACCAAATTTAAATGCAATTTTGAGGTTGACAAATAGATGTGTTGTCTCTTAAAATATAAGAAATCTGGGTAGCTTTGGTTATTCTCAGAGGCATCAACAGATGATACCAATAAGTGTTGACTCAAAGAGGCCTCGAAAGTAAAGGTAAATTTGATAATTACTACAATCCACTTTTGCAAAAGGAGAAAGAGACTGAGATACCTTCATTGACAATGTGTTTGAAATGTGGTGCAAGCTATAAGTAAGGATTGCTTGAGATGTCATAACCATTATCTTTCAATCAATTTACTTTGACCTACATCTTCAAATGCTTTGAAAATATAAGAAAAATGTGACTGTGATACTTATGTACCTCTTGAGCATACATGCTGTAACAACTGCAAAGGAGTTATACCAATGTGAGACCTGACTACCAGTTTAAAATGTGTGTCATTATTGAATATTCAATATTTAAAAGTTTGGTTATTCTGACATGCAAAACTATGCATAGTAGTGCTTATATGAGACTACTGAAGAGTAGTCTAACAACCACCAAAATAACAGCAGTGATTCTTTAGTTCAATTTGACCGTCAGATGTAAAACATTTTGCCACAAACATTTGGTCAAGTCCTGATCTTGAGTTTGGATTTAATCACATCTTTTACATTCAGTTGACATTTTTTGTGACCACACTAGTAACAGGCACGGTTATCACCTTTCAATTGAAACTGGCATTTTAAGGCATTTTAATTAGCTATGCTATCTTTACTTAAAAAATGGCTTAAACTTTTTTAAACTTAAAAAGCTATTTTGTTAAGTCACACCCTTTGTAGAATCTACATGTAAGGTTAAAGAGTAGGATTTGTTTAGCAGCTGGTAGGAAGAGCACACCAGACAGACAGACCATCCAGCACTTGGTAAGGTCAGAATAGTACTATATTATTATTGATAAACACAGTTGTATTTTAGTCATCCATGGTATAGTTATTGAAATAATTTTAGTAGAAACAAATCAGATAAATCCAAATTTCAGTGGGGTAGAGTAAATACAGTGATAGAGTGCTAAGTGAAAATCTGATGTAATCTAATAGGGAGTAGAAATATTCTCAAAATCATATTGTGGTGTATTAAATAGGCTATATGATTGTCCCTAGGTATTAGGTATATTTATGTTTTAATGCTGCATTCTTGACACATGTTTCAAACCACTGTGATATGAAATAATATATAAACATTTATTTATGTTTTGTCTTGTGATACTGAGGACTTTGAAATTGATTCACCAAATCTTTGTACCGTGATGGCATAGAGGTTCGAGGAATGTTGGCTTTTGAGTAGAAGGGTTGCAAATTCAAGTCCAGTTGGCTCCCACTTAGTGACTTAGTGCAGCTATTGTGGTGTGATAATCCTCCACACTTGACAAATATATATATGATGATGGACTCTGTCGTCAATTTTGACGCATGAGGGCCACAAAATTTTACTTTGTTTCACTGTTTACAATGTTTGTGCCACATGTGTGACACAAGGCCAGCTCTGCTGTTACAAACTAGGCCACATGACTCACAAGGTACAAGTCGGGCATGTACAACTCCCACTATCGCTCTACGGAGATTTTCCTGATTTGACAACCGTGTGTGGATGTATGTGTTAATACCAGTGTTTTTTCCTCCATGATTTTCTATCCGAAGCATCTTTTTAAAAGGTTTTCAGGTCCAGTCCTATGTGCTTAAGATTGTCTTTTGAGTTTATCCTTATACCTCAGGAATGGACATTCGACACTCCGACTACCCTCCTTCAGTTGATTGTATGCGAGTTGTTTAGGAAGTCGACTATCATCCGTGCAGACAAGATGACCTGCCCAACAAAACTGTGACTTCATCCATAAGGCTTCAATACTTAAAATGTCACACCTAGCAAACAAGTCTAAGTTGGAAACCTTGTCTTTCCATGTTAACCCACATATACTACGAAGGCAACGCTTATAGAATGAGTCCAATTGGGCAATGTGTCTACGGTATGGGGTCCAGGTTTCTGATCCGTACAACAGTATTGAAACAATCACCGCACGATAAACTGAGATTTTAGTCTTAAGGGATAACCTTCGTTCGTACCATACTCTTGACCATAGTTTGCCAAAGGCATCCTCTACCTTGGAAATTCTGTTCAGTATGTCATCATCAAGCAATGCTGATGCATTTTTCTTGCTTCCTAGATATGAAAAAGATTTAACATACTTTAAGGGGTGTCTATCCACAAAGATTTTTTGTGGAGGTTCCCTGTATGCCAGTCTTGGAATCTTTACACCTCCTTGCTGCAAAGGGGTAGGCTTTGACTGGTAGATGACTTCTGTTTTCTTAACTCTAATCGCCAATCCAAATGCTTTTGCTACATTGGCAAACTTGTCAACTACTTCTTGTGCTTCTTTGTATGATGTGGCAACGAGTGCCGTGTCATCTGCGAAAAGAAAGTCAAGAACCATTTTGCTTCTTGTCAGTGTTTTAGCCTTGAATCTTTCATGATTAAAAAGTCCCCTGGTAGTTCTAAACTCAAAATGGACACCTCATGTGTAGTCTTTAAAGGCATACTCAAGCATGATCAAGAAAAAGAGTGCAAAGGCCTCCATATTCTCATGAAAAGATATTATTACATTCAACATTTCTTCAGGGATACCAATTTTGTGTAAGACCTTCCAAAGTGCATCTCTATTGACACAGTCAAAAGCTTTGGTGAAGTCAATAAATACAATAAATAGGTCCTGACTTTTCTCACAAGCCTTCTCTGCTACTTGACGAAGACAAAAAATCATGTCGATGGTTCCCCTTCCAGACCTAAACCCACACTGTGACTCGGGATAAATTTTGTCAACTAGATGAAGGATTATGGTGTTCAAAATAATCCTAGCTATTGCTTTTCCAGTCACTGAGAGCAATGATATTCCATGATAGTTATCACAATTGACTTGTTTGCCTTTATTCTTGAAGAGATGTGTAATTGATGAATTTCTAAAATCTTGAGGTACTGAACCATTTTCCCAGATAACGATGAACAATTACCAAAAGTTTTTTCAAAAGTGTATTCCCCCCAAACTTAAATATTTCGGCTGGGATACTGTCATCACCCGCACACTTTCTCTGCAACATTTGTTTCACAGCTGCATGAATTTCAGAAAAATTAGGAATCAAATCTAGCTCTGGAATTTGAGGTCTTGTGTGCAAAGAATTTGAGACTTCGTCATTTACATCAGAGGAAGAATTAAGCACACTTTCAAAATGGTCTTTCCAGCTGTTAAGGATGTCATTCTTGTCAGTCAGTAATGTTGTGCCATTTCCCATAATAGGTGAGGTACCGCTTTGCTGAGGTCCATAAATTTCTTTTAAACATTCATAAAACATGGGCGTATATTTCCTGTCAAAAGCAGCCTCTAGCTCTGAGGCTTTTGTGGACCACCAATCTTCTTTCATTTTTCTTAACCAACGCTGAACATCTCTCTTAGTGCTAAGGAAAGCAGATTTTTTTTGCTGCAGAGTTTTTGTCTGAAATCCAAGCCCTGTGTGAAGAATGCATCTGGTCTAAAGCACCTGAATTTCGACGTCATTTTCATCAAACCAGTCCTGGTGTTTCCTTTTTGAAAGTCCTAACACTTTGCTTAAACATTCGTACGTGGCAACACACAATTTTTTCCATGAGACTTCAATATCATTGGTTATTTTAATCTCATTTAACTTTGCATCTAAAGTTGAAGATAATTCCACTTTCTTTTCAGTGTAAGCCTTTTTGACATTCAATGGCTTAGGCACCTTAACTGTATGTCTCCTGCTGTCAGGTCGAAGTTTCAATGCTGTTGCATGGAATCAGGACGTGATCTGACAGCCAACATGTATCATGAAACGAACGACTCAAAAGGATATCACTTCTGTTTCTTTTCTGGGTTATAACAAAATCAATAAGATGCCAATGTTTGGACCTTGGGTGGATCCATGTGCTTTTACAACGATTTGGCTGCTGGAACATAGTGTTTGTAATAAAGAGTCCGTGCTCACTACAAAAGGATAGCAATCGAATTCCATTGTCATTTAACTTCTCCATACCATGGGCCCCAATCACATTTCCCCATGTTTCATG
Organism: Chironex yamaguchii; assembly: GCA_024741275.1. NCBI lineage: Eukaryota > Metazoa > Cnidaria > Cubozoa > Chirodropida > Chirodropidae > Chironex > Chironex yamaguchii. The sequence continues at coordinate 18,059 of JANTCA010079710.1, forward strand.
GGCCCCAATCGCATTTCCCCATCTGAGCCTACCCATGCATTGAAGTCTCCCATCAACAAGATTTTCTCCTGATAGCTTACATTCTCTGCTATTTCCCCAAGCTTTTCATAGAAGTTGTTGGCTTCTACTTCTTCTGCATTTAGAGTTGGTGCATAACAGCTGACTAATGTCAGACTAGTTCCATCAGAGAGCTCAATTTTAAGGGTCATCAAACAATCATCAACTCCCTGAGGAAGACATGAAAGTGAGTCTGCAATGTTTGATCTTATTGCAAAACCAACACCTGAACTATGCCTTGTAATCCTCCACTCTTGACATATATATATATAAGAAGAAGTTGTAAGGGACACTGTTAGGAAATCCCTTAACACATTTACGGACAATACCTTTTATTACAACATGAAACATGTAGACCAAACAATGTATGAAGAGAAACCAGTTTATAACAAAAATAGCAATGGGAATAGAAAAATGGAATTGTAATGGATATGATAGGAATTGGATAAGTAACGCACTCACAAATTCACTCATACACATGAATCCATTTGCCTAGTATCTCACTTGCTAATTAACACTCATCAACATTCTTTTTTTTTCTTTATTATCTCATGACGTTCCCCCTACTCTACCATGTACCAATACTTATTAGCTCACATAACACTCATCCACGTATCCACTGGACTATGTGAACTATACTACTTCTCTACAATTAAATCCATCTGGGGTTAAGCTACCGAGCCTATACATCCAAAGCTGTTCCCAATATCTAGTCACTGGTTGTATCCTGGCTATAATGATTATACTGATGTCTTCTAAAAATTGCTCATTACATGACCCCTTAAAATGTCTAACAAAATCTGTTTGAGGTACATCTAAACTTATAATAAACTTACACAAACACACTGTATAATTGCTAAACTGCTACTTAAACTGGGAAAATGTAGTCCCCACATGCTGTTTGCTACACTTGGTGTCCTGTATCAAATGAAAAATCCTGATGAACTAAAATTTATGTTGTACTGCCTATCTAATTTTTTAAGTTATAAACTAATGTTCAAGCCTTTTTTCGTGACAGGCTGTTATCTTTAGTGCTTCTGTCTTTGTCTAAAACGGATGGCTATGAATCAGATAGTTTAGAAACTAGAGGAACAAAATGGGTGCGAAACACATTTTTGTGAGGGTGGTCAGGAGCCCTCGTAAATCATTCGTCGAGAGCAAGGGTGATCACATGCATGAAATGAAAAGGTCTGTAAGAACAAATGGTGTACATAAATTACTATCTACCTTACTATTATAACTGTCTAACATTTTCCTTCTCTTACATTTCTGTGCTCTCTGAACCTGCTGTCCAACCTTGTCATTATCATAACCTATATATATATATTATATATATATTATATATATTTTACATAGTATATTTTATATTTATTTTATATATATATATATTTCAGAAGTGGAGTATTACCACAATAGCTTCACTAAGTGGGAGCGGGTGGACTCAAACTGGTAACCCTCAGACTCAAAAGCCAACACTCAAACCTCTCTGCCATCCTAGCACAAGTATTTGGTGAAGGACTTTTGAAGTCCTTGGTATCACAAGACAAAACCCAGTAGTGTGTAAAGAAAATTCATTAAATGCAATTATTCATTCATTGGGCATACCTGCTCCTATTCATTTTGAATTTATTGCAATATTTTACATTAACTTCGGCCATAGGTCAGCCATTAAGATTTGTGTTTGCAAAGAATTTCTTGCTAATTCTTTCATTGAAATATGAGAGGAATTCTGCAAAGGAGAAGACTGTTGCCATTTGCTTTTGACAGTCATCGATGTCATGAAATAAATGGTGAATCCCTTCCTGCTTGTTTTAACCAATCAGAGTGCAGAATTCTTACATAATTTGATCAACGTGCAAGTAAAACAATGGGAAAATATAATAATAATAATCTTTCATATTTACACGTGTTAATTTTATCAGTAAGTAAATTACTGTTATCAAGCAAAGATCTGTATATTGCAAAGTAAAGTTTAGAAAAATTAAAGTTAGCAATTTACATGCATAAAAACTGAAATATTGATAGGATTAAAAATTACAATCGATAAAGTGACTAAGATCTAAGTTTTCCCTTACTGGAAGCTTTGAATCCTGGTAGTGATGTTTCAGTTTGCAGGTTATTGGGCAGGTTATTTAAAATCTTTGCTCACTGGAACAAGTTTTACATCCAATTTCTGTCTTAACTTTGGGAATGACTATGCTTTTATTTTTTCTATGAGTATTTATTTTGTAACTGTTCCTTGTGAACTAATTTTCAAACGCTTTTGGTGCAATGTCGTTTAAGCTTTTAAAAACTTCTATGGCACATAGTCTGTTTCAAATATGTTTTACCCAGGGGAGCTTGACATCACTTTTTCTATTTCCATTGATGAGATGCATTGCTCTGTCACGACATACAGCAACCTGCAGGCAAAGCATAACCACCTAAAACGACCCCACAATGTTCAAAAGGAACACACAATTGTTACATTTTGTCCATACTATGACTATTTTTAGGCATATATGAATTTTGCTGCAGTTATGACTGTAGCTGCCCAATTAAGCAAGAGGTTTTATGGTGATAGTATAATTGGCAAAATTGCATGCTTCTTGCAATGTAAATTTTGGAAAGCCCTGAATGGTCAGCCGAAATATTGGCATCAAAACTTGTTTCTTTACTATATCTTCATGCAGAAGACGATAACATGGCCATTTTCATGTTCCATATACATATGGAGACATTATCGTGCAGTGATGCAATCAAATTATAACACGTTAAATTCACCCAGAAGAATCTATGTTCTCATAGCCCAGTTTTGAAAGCGTTTCACTGCAATATAGGTCACGGGTTCAGCCCCTGTTATGGACGTTTTTTCCCTTGTCTTTCAATAATGTATGGGGAGAAAATTAATCACTGTCCATTTGCAATGGTAATCTTCATCAATAATGTAATCACTGTCCATGTTCAAGGATAATCTTCATTTCCTTCTGAGCAGACCAAGCGTCTAGATCACCCTTATAATATTCTTCAGGGAGAGGATACCCAGAGAAAATTTGGACACTGTGCCATCAGGAAACCAGGGGAAGAGAGTGAGATCTCACCAGTGCCATAGTCAGGGGGGTGTATAGGGATGTATGTACTCCCACATTCATGGTAATTTGGGTTCATAAAAAACCCTTTAAGATTTTAGTGTACATATGGGTCTGTGTTGAGTTATTAATGTTAAGAAAGCAATAGTAGATTTCTGAAGCTTAAGAAAGTCGAGAAGTTCAAAAATTAAAATTTCAGTGATAAAATGTGTGTGTCTTATGTAATTTATGCATCACAATCATGTGTTATGTTCCTGTAGTGCCTGTCTGTCTGTGAAATACTGTGTGCTTTCCTGTTAAATTATGTATTTTGAGTAACAGATGTGTTTGCTAAAAGTTTTGATCATTCACTTATACATTACTGCTACCATCACAGGGATGCTTATAAATTTTGCAAAGACATCAGACTTATTCAGACCTCTCCAAGCTAAAAAGCACAAAATACTCAAGTGCTTATAGAGTACCCTTATCAAGAGTGAAATACAGCTATGGCATGGAGATGTTGCTTTTGAATACAAGGGTTAGAAGAGAGTCCTAATCATCTAAGGCTAATTTTTTTTTGAGCATGTAAGTGTAGGCAAGTAACTTTGCAAACATAGAAAGTGGCTTCTCGTGTATAATCTACCATTTTCTTCCATCTAATAATCCAAAGTAATTACAGATGGAACATTAGAGTTTGATAATGATGTCCTCTATTATGTTGCATTACTTTCTATTGCCTACATACCCTTCATAACATAGGTTGCATATAAACATATTTGCTACATATTATTAGTTTACAACAAATTCTGACTCTGAAAAGTCTTCTTTATGCATATGAAAATAAGTGGTATTCCACAGGGGTCAGTACAGGCTACACAGACCACAGTCTTTCGAATAGACATTTCATCTTGCCAACATCGACCTTCAAGCCTTTGCGTTCCAGCACTTCTTTCTTAGCCAGATATTATCCCATAACTCCATCCACAGTTTCTTAAGCCAATGCCAGGTCATCTGCATACAGTAGTTCTAGGATATTGTTGTGTCTGAACAAGCTATTCATTAATAAAATTGGCTGAATTTGAGTCTCTCTAATGCCAACAAAGCCTACCAAGTCATTAAATTTAGGGTCTTCGGAATGTGTTTTTGGAGGTGGTGTGGGACGATACCCCAAACTTACCAATGAATTGCAAATCCTACAAATGTTATACTGTTGTAACTTGTATATTAGCAGTATTCATAATAAAATATAACTTATGATATAGGTTGTTAGTACATACACCTCTTGAGCTTAACTACATGGACATTGAGCCCACCTTGGTGTCAGATCCTAGTGCTATAGATCTTTAAGAAATAAGCACTTCATAACTTTTCAATTAAATATTTTTGAAGAAGTTGTCTTTTTACACATGGGCCTTTAATAGGGCTTAAAAACTGGTGTTACATTGCAAAAATATAGAACAGAACTAACATGCATAACAACACTCATGGGAACAGTTACACTTATCACCACAATTGAAAACATACACAAAAGCAATGACCCTAAAGCTGTGCTGGCAAAAAGAATAATTGTAGTGGCAAACAGTGTTGAAGAAAAATGAAGTACAAAGAAAAATTTAGCACGCCACCTGTCTGGTATTAGGTCCATCTGGTGCAAATCTGACCACCCTGTGTCATCAAAAACTAGACCCTAGAAAACTACTATCTTCTACAAAATCAAAGACGCAACATTTCCTTTTGCCAAAACAACCTCCCTTAATTGGATCATCTAACTCTCACCTAGCTCTAACTAAAATAACCCATAAGTGACCTACGTTGATGATTTACCACAAAAGAGCATTTTTGTTGAGTGTATTTTTGTCTGGTATGTTGTTATACAACCTTTACAGTTTTACAACTATTGTAAATAATTAAGTTACAAAAGTTTGATTTAGGTATAGATCGAAAAATTTGAATAGGCCTGGCATCTATTCATGTGGTTTTAATTGATGTATGGTATAGCTGATATGTGATTACTGTAGAAGCGACTGCTGGTAGGTAACGAAAAATTTAATAAAACCCACGATCACAAGAACACACACAAACTACATGTGGAAGCACAATAACTATTAGCTACATGAATGGATCATCGTTCATTGTGTATGCCTATCGAATGTCACCACCAAGTGCTCTATTGTTCATACCATTTGTTACAAGCTAAGCAGTGAAGATAAACCTCTGGCAGGTAATTAATTTGCTAATAGAAGTAATGCTAGAGGCGACGTGGTTTAGGAGTTGTAAAGAGCACATGTGTCTGCACTAAGAAACAGCCGAAGTAGACATGGGCTTTGGTTATTATGGTGCAAGACAAGATAATCAGTGAAGATAAAAGTCTGGCGGGTAATAGATAAGCAAGTAGAAGTAATGCTAGAGGTGAGGTGGTTTAGGAATGGTACAGAGATGTCCCTGGATTAAGAAGCAGCAGAAGTAGATGTGGACTTGGGTTACTATGTTGCATAGCAAGTTAAGAAGTGAAGATGCTCACAGTTACATGTGTGTTAGATATTTATGTTAGGCTGCCCTTGCAAAAACATACATTTTTTCCCTTGTAAAGGTATGACCTACAGTAATTTTATGCGAAACCTTATGACAACAAGATGTGTAAAAAAGAAACATATCAATTTGGCAGGGAAAGTTGTCAGATACTAACTAAATAGTCATTGTAGATAAAATTATCATTGTTTCTTCTTTAATGTACATTTTACTTAAAAGTATCACAATTTGTGTCCTAATGGAAACCAACATGTTATGTGATATACACCGTCATATACAGTGGAATTTGTTAAGCATAGATTGTCCACACAGGTGTAAGGAATCTTGGTTACACTGTGTTGGTGTAAATCAGTTTATTGTTTACTGATTTGAAGACAGCTACTCTTCCGGTTACATTCTGGTTGTCATGTTTATAACAGGAGTGGACTATGTATAGTTCTCTACCTCTTCCATGTCTCTTAATTCTTTGTTGTCAATATCAATTTGTCAATTAGATAATCAATTTTTCCAATAACAAATGTTATGTTGTAGGTGGTTAATTGGTCTAAACTTCTTGTACTTCTCGAAATACTTTGTATTCCAGGGGCACACATTTGAATATATTTTTGATATGTCATATCAAATGACTGATTTATTTCTATTTCTGTCTAAGTGCAGACATATAACCAATCTATAGCATTTATAAAGGTTTAAGAGAACTGACAAAATTAGCTTGCTTTTTTAACTAATACATTGGTAGGAAAGGTATATAAGCATTGTTTCAAACAATATAATATAGATCGACAAAAATGTGTACGGGAACTCAGAGAAAGTCAACAATCGAGTAGAGAGCACCTCCTTATGAAGGCACTGTAGGATTTAAACTGTTGAAATTCTAATCTGTTGGAAGGTTAGAAGTCCTGGTATTCATAGCCGGGCTTTATCCTCAGTAGCTAGCACAAATCAAGGCAATGATCGAAGCAAAATAACTGACAAAAGTTCTGTTAACATCCAGCTAACAGGACAACTTCCTCATCGAATGATAGGCGATGTCATACAACAGTAATTGACAGAACAACGAAGTTAATCAACAACAAAGAATATCTGTAGTCCTACAGTAATCCCCAGAAAATGCAATAAGTAGTCTAAAACATGGAACGGATTTAACACTCTTCTCAACACTAATTAACTTGTTTTAATAATATTACAGTAAAACAAAACCTGAACAAACAAGAATAATATACAACAGCAAATAACCCCCAAAAGTGTATTAACAATATTATTGCTGTTGTGTACTTTAGGATGCATAAATTGTGAAGTTAAATTTGGCACAATAACTGGCCATATTCCAACATAAACTACATTGTTATTGTGAATCAGGATTAAAATGAGAGTAATTAACTAGTTAATTAGTTATTAACTAGCTGATGAGAGTAAGTTTGTTGCATCGACTGATGCAAATGTGTTTTCTTGACTATTGAGTATTTCGAGGAAAATTTGCATATTACAAAAGGCAGGTTAGTTAGAGATGTTAGTCAATGTTGACAACTTTTTGGCGTATCAAATGTGTTTCACCTTGATTATTATTGCTTAACTTAAATTGAAATTAAGAAAATATTAATGTCCAAGAAGTGTTACTGAATGATCTGAGTCCAAGTTAAATGAACAGTTAAGTGTTCTTGCCATTGTATAGTTTTTTAAAAGAACATAAGTTGCAAGATCAAGTGCAAGGTATAAAGTGGGGGTTTTTTGTTGCTTTTTGTGTGAAAGTGATCTACACCTTGTATGTAGACTTGACAAGTCTGACTTGTATCTAGTATCTTGTATCTGACTAGTAAATAGTATCTTAGCAACATTTTTCGTGTTCGCTGCATCATGTGAGGCAACACAGAGTAAGGTAAAGATATTAAGTATATTCCTACTAGTTACTATGGTGAGAGAAAGACTAGTAGCTATTACTTTCAATCTTGAAAATTGCCTTGAAAATTTGCGACATTGCGATAAAATTTCAAGGCGATTTTCAACTTTCAATCTCCATTCTTCTATTTCAAACTATAAGATCCATTTAATCCCCCAAAGAACATACAGTTGCAATGTCTTCTTGTTTTTAAATCTCTCTCACCAGAGCTAACTTATTATTAAGATCTGCTCATTTCGTCCTCATTAAGAAACTTCGAAATGAACGCTCAAGAGCAGAATGAAGATGCTGATTATACTATATCCCAATAAAACCAAACCGAGTACAAATACATTTGCAGGGCCATAGTGGAAACAGTATCTCGGGTGTGCACTTGTCATACTCCACAGTTTGGCTCGAACATGATACACATGTTGATTTATCTGTTTGTCAGCAATATAATTTAGAAAGGTACGAACTTATGGTGCTGAAATTTCTACAGCATCATGGTATTGTGACTGGCTTAAGCTGATATTTTTGTCGACGATTGCGATCAAATCCTAGGTTCTAGCTCACTTTAAAAGTTTTAGTACGTGCTTCTTCAGAAAATCATAACGAGTGAAAAAGTCCTCGCGGGGAAAATTCAGTTACCATGACGCCTATCAGTACAGCTCATCCAAAAAACTGGAAATCACCCCATTGGCTTGGTGGAGGTTTGCTTCCGGTTTCCACTTGATTTCACCACAAAATTATCCCTGGTTTAGAGTCTACGAGGAAGTATCGCATGGCGAAGAAGTCGTCACTTGGGTTGCTACCTGGACAGGACCGGAGGAAGTTAAAAAAGTATCCTGTGTTTATTTAAACACCACCAAAATGCTAGTGTGTATTTTACCTTACACTCATTTTGAATAAGAGTCAGTAAGTTTTGATTGAGGCTGGCTTTTCTTAATCATGTTTTTCCATTCTCATGATAAAATGTAAAAACGGGCTAAAATGATAAAACGGGTATCCAGAGGATGTTGTTTCCAGAATTCTTCGAGAAAAGATCACTGATTTTGAAACCGAAAAATCTTGTGGGCCTCAAAAATGTCCTGTATACTTTAAACTTCCCTGGATAGGCAATGTTTCTATCTGCATAGAAATACAGATTTAAAAAGCTGTAGTTAATTATTTCTCTGCTGTTAATCCAAGAATTGTTTTCACGACTAGGAAGATCTTGCCATCTATTCACAAGGATTGTGTACCTACCACACAAAAAGCTTAGTAGTATATGAATTTTTTTGCCGATGTGAAGCTCGGTATGTAGGTTGGACTTCTCAAAGACTGGGTGACAGGATCAAACATGTTCCAGCCACTGTACGCCAAGCATCAATTCTATCTAGAGAACAGCCATCTCGCGCTTGCAAAGCGAAAATGACTGCCAACATTTACTTGAAAATTCAGAATGCGCCTACATGTATAAGGATGAGAATTTTCGGATAATTGGAACTTTTGCCAAATCTTGGTCGCAAAGGTACATGTTTCGAATTTGAGATAACTAAGATTCGAGGCTTTCCTCGGTATTCTGACTCAATTCCTGCCAAACCGTAATCATGTATGGTTGTTGACTGTTTCATTTTTAATTTGGTAAATGGATGCAAAAAACCCTCTCGGAGCAAATTAACTTATTTTCTTCTTTTTCTGATTTATGCCTCGAACAAACGCTAGTCATGATGACAAATAATGTAATGTAAAATAATCGTAAACCTTGCAAACAAAATGTCTGCGTTCAGTAGTACAGAGAAGTAGATGCAATGTTTAAACCTTTGGTTACCACGAGGGACATTTGCTGATGTGCAAAGAAGGAGAGTACAATTCCAACATATGACTTGCCATTGTCATATCAAGGGAAGAAAGTCATTTGATTCTACGATATACAAGTATGAAAGCAAAACATTTGTGTATGAAACTGCAGAGAGGACCCGTATACAATCAACAAAGACATATCTTCACTAAGGTCTTTGTTCAGACCCTTAAACGAGCAAGCAACATGAGACCAAAGTAGAAGCCTTGTAACTGATCAACATGCTCAATCAAGATCCTAGGATATTTTTTCTTGTGAAAAATAGCTGAAATACGAATTTCTTTACTTTAGTGATGGGAAATGGGAATTTTCTCAAGTTTTAAAGGCTTGGCTCAAAAGTTTTCTTCTGAACCAGGCTCAGCTCGGCCCCCCGTCAATTACGCCACTGCCCCAGGAACCACCGCATTCTCTCAGCTAAACCTTTTCCAAGAACAAAATCATAACCTAAGAGAAATTGGAGGACAAAACATTACCTCCAGACTGCAGTAACACTACAAGTGGAAGTACATAGAACACACGAGCAATCATACTAACTAGTGTTAGAAGGACTACAAATTGCTCAGTTGTATTGAATACTACTAGCTCGTACAAGATCGTTGGAACTTTTTACAATTAACAAAGCTTTCAGTACTTCGAGAGAAAGCCTATTTTGCCAAAGTTCGTCGTATTGGCAGAACTGAACTCCCTTTCCACAGAAGAGCTGGACACTGGAATGGCCAGCAATGGACATGAGAAAATGTCAGCGAGACGAGGAAAGCAGCGAGAAACCCAGAATCTACGTTTTCTATCCTGGAGCGGGAAGGAGTAAGTAGTTATCTAATTCGGAGGTCTCTGGCTAAGGATCTTGAGCTTGAGGGACATCCGTATTATTCTCAGTAACAATCTTTTTGTGGTACAAAACTTGAAAATCGCCTTAAAAATCTGCGACATTGCGCTAAAAACATACTTAAAAGCTTTTTTCGTCTGACACTCTTCAGAGTATGAAACGTCAGAAAGGAAAGTGTATGTATATGGCAACCTATTTATACGAAACATGTATCAAAACTAGCCAATAATAAACAAGAGAGGAAACAAAGAAAGAGAAAATGAAGAAACAAAACAGAAACGTTTTGCCTACAGAGTACTGGTTTAAACCAGATGGATGAAAGAAACTGGTTACCTCCGCCAGGGTTTCTGTTTTTGTCGGGGTCTGTTAGTCTGTCTCTCTGTCTGACTGTACGTTAGCAAGATAACTCCAAAACGTACTTATGGATTTTGACAAAATTGTTAGGAAGAGTCCGACCCAGGTGAAGAATGAAATTGTTAATTTCGGGGAATAATCCGAACGAAATCCTGGATTCTGGATCACTTTCTCAGTAATGAAACCTTCATAGTACTAGTAAGGGATACCATATTTACCTGCACCAAGGAGGTTCTGTTTTTGGCCGCGTTTATTTGTTTGTTTGTTTGTCAGTCTGTCTGTTCGTCTGTCTGTTTGTTAGCAAAATGACTGAAAAAGTTGCGGACGAATTTTGACGAAATTTTCAGAATAGGACAGGAATGGCTAACTTAAAAATGATTAATTTTTAGTGGTGATTTGCCTCAATGGTTCGATGCAAAAATGAAACCTTCATAGTGCTAGTGAAAGATAAGCCAGCAATAAACAAGAAAAACAAAAGATCACCTGATACTGTTATCACTTAGGGATTTAAAAGCAAAATACCACCCAAGATAGCATTTCGCACCTTCGAAGGTGTGAAATTCAATTCTTTATAGAAGTAAACTCAAGGGCAGCTGAGTAACAGACTAGAAAATCATCACAGGGAAACCCCCTGTTAATTGCACAATACTACTGGCTTGACGGAGGTTTGCGCTCTCGGAGTGCTTCTAGTTAACCCTGAAATCTGAGTATTATTTTTAAACAAATGTTTCCTAATAACAGCGATAACACAAAACGACAAATTGTGGTAATAACCTCTTTGTACATTTATAATATTGTTATTGTTATGTAATTTGGGTTTGAGAGTAAAAACTTTCAAAGCCAAATCATGAAACACAATCACAATATTATATATCTACAGATAGTTTACTGACATTATTTAGCCAGTTAGTGCTGGAAATGAATTTGAAACGAAGCGTGATCAAAGATTTAGTATTTGTGGGAAAGTGTAATGGAGCAGATGAAAGCAAATGAGAGATTTGTGGTCAATAAAGTAATTAGAAAAGAAAATAGTGACATAATGTACCCTTTCGTTTCTTGTAAAATGTTTTTTGTTAGAAGATACTATACTAGTTTTTGACAGTACAAACAAAAGTGGATGGATCATAGATCGGAGAAGAGTGGTATAAAGCCCACCCTTTTATTAATTGTACTTCTTAGTGTGGTAAAAGGAGATGTCATGTTTGTGAAATTGTGGAAGAATGTAATAGTTTTAGGGGTAGAAATAGCAAGAGAGAATATTACATTAACCATCATTTTGCGATTGCGACTCCAAAAGGAAGCACTTAGAGACAAGGATTAAAATTAGATATGATAATTACAAGGCAGCTAATAGAAAGTATAGGCAGGGTCAGAGGGTTCCTCAGGCAGAATGTTTTAGTCACTTTTTAGAGGAAGGGCATACTGGTTTTGAGGAAGATGCCAAGGTTCTTATCATAGACAAAATAGTTGGTGATAGGTATAGAGAGAGTTTTTGGCAACATAGGTTGGGTAGTTTTGTACCAGATGGGCCTAATACCAGAAAAGTTGAATACTAAAATTTCCCCTTACTTACTATACACATAGTCTATGCCTTTTCACATCTTATAATGCACTTATTTTTTCATGTTTATCATTGACACTTTACCTCTTTTACTCTAACCTGTTAGTTCTACTCTGGTATTTCTTCTCTTGTGTCTGTTTTTCTTTTTTTGCCATTTGATGATAACTGTTCCCTTGTGTATTGTTAAAATAGTCAGGTATGAGTCGCTTTATGTGTTTAAACAATATATCAAACTTCTTGTAACATCTGTTCTTTTATGTATTAAACTTCTATTCTTATAAGTTATGTAATGCTTGTTTTGTAGTTCTATGAAAGGTCCATGTATGCAAGTTAGAGCAGCTATCTGAAGAACAATTATTCGAAACGTTAAAAAAAGGTTTATTTCTTGAAGTATATATATATTTGATAAACATGGATGATTGAGCTCTTGACAGGAGCATTACCTTCATTGAAGTGGTAGGCGAGGTTACGATCAAACTCGCAGCCGTCAACCTCAGTAGCCAATACTCAAAGTTATATCAAGACATAAACACATATTTACATAGATACTTTCTAAACAAAAGTCAGAAATGTTTGAAGTGTCTATTTATATATATATTGATATGATTGATGATGGATTAACATTTTCATGAATTAACATTCTCTTTTAATCTTAGATAATGTTTATCGCGTGACTTCTGGAACATCGCGTTTGTATCCTATACAAAAAAATATGGTATGGAGATTACTGTTTTGATATTCTGTTCACCATGGTGTAGCATATTGTAGGTCTGTTCCTGTTTTGCGTTATTACAAAATTCCTTTCTACACTTGTGATTATATATTGCTAAGCTCAATCTCTGGCTTAGAATTCCTTTGGGCAGCACATCTTGCCAATTTATATGACTTTTTTCCACAGATAAGTCGGAAATTTTTATTCATAATGCAATAAATTATTGGATTTAAAAGAACGCCTCCTTTTGCAAAAAAGGACGGTAAAGTTGCTTCTAATGGTGATACAGTAACTCCAGACAGAGTCAAGATGACAATCACTGCATAGGGGAACCAGCAAATGTGAAAAGTTAAAACCATTATGAATATCATTAGGTTCATTTGACGCTGCAATTGACAGGAATTTCTAGCCATAATCGAATTTCTTCCAGTTGTTTCAACAGATCGGTCGAGCATATAGGTAATACTTCTTAAAAAATAACTATTGCAGTAGAATTGAATGATTACAGGAACAACAAAGCCAAATATTAGTAAGAATATCACAAAAAGGCGACTAGATGGTAAGCTGGACGCCCAATGGATACTGCAACTTGTCTTAATGCCCTCCAGGTCATAGGTTGACAAGCCAAGCAATGGGCAGAGAGCGATGATGAAGGCAAGCACACAAAGAAGGATCGCCACAATAAGACAATTTTTAGTAGTCAACCAAAGTGTGGATGTCAGTGGATAATTGACACAGCAATAACGTTCCACGGAGAGAGCTGTCAATTGAAATATGGTATTCATACCACTTAGGGTGCTAGCAAAACCATAGAACATACACCCTACTCTCCCAAATATCCATCGTGCATAAAACGTAGAAATGACAGCTAAAGGATATACCGCAATACAGGTCACACCATCTGTTGCTACTATTGTCGATACGAAGACACTAATGACTTTTAACTTTGAGTGACCTCCTGGTCTTCGCAAGATAGCTATCACAAATAAGTTGATCACAGATCCAAAGCATGTGATAAGCAAAAGGTAAATGGATAAGGCCAAGTAATATTCTTTCTCACTGGTGCTTGTGTTTGTTGAATTGTAGTCTGTTGCATTTTTAAAACCAAGCATAGCAATGATATGTTTTAACTAAAGATACGAAACAGATATTAATGCTGTCCGGCTGTGTCATCCAGAATTATTTATCTTTTCTGCAGTCTGCAAAAGCGAGAAAGCTAATTATAGCTATACTCAGCTTATCTTTGTGCATGCTACAATGCCGACAGTTTCTACCTGTTTTCTAACACTTCCTTTCATATATTGACACTCCAAGTTTGGAGTTTTTATACGGAATTGCAGGTTGACTACAGATTGCTGTGTCTCGTTCGTCAATTTATCCAAACTTTAAATCCTTTGTGTGAAATAGAGTGAGTATGAAATGATAGGTCAGACACTCTTCAATGTAATCCTACCAGCTGTACATCCTATTTAGAATAAATTGAAGATTAATATTTGCGAGTAATCCACCTGCCCATCGTGTTTTCTCGCTTATTCTTTAGAAACTGTGAACTATTGGCAACAACTGTCATAATGATGTTCCATTACACTAGGAAAAACTGCTCTGCTTATGAATTTTCACTAACGTTACTATTTAGATTCCATAGTTAGACGATACTACGGGCCAAATCTCACGATATCATCAGCATACTTGTCGCTAGGACAGAAAACAAGACTTATGTCGCAAAATATATAATACGCAGAGTTGGAAAAACTGTGTACACATCGCAAGAGATATGTAGTAAAAATTGTTACAGGAAAGAGAAGACATATTACATATAGCAGACGAATAGCGTAGAGATGGGAAAAAATAATGCAAAGATGTGAGAAAACGCTGAACCAATGAGAAAAAATAGTGCCAATATCAGAACAAATTGTACACAAATGAGAAGAAATATTGACAACATTAAAGGAAATACTGTACCAAAGAAAAGAAATAGATTGAAGATCAGAATAAATCGTGTGCTAGACAGACCAGATTTTTTTAAGGTCGTGAGAATCTAATGTATAACAGAGAAGAAGTAGCTCCATAATCAGAAGAAATACTGTTCGAAACAGAAAGAAACAGTGTCAAGATTAGAAGAAATACTGCGCAAAACAGAAAAGATAATGTCAGGAGCAGAAGAAATAGTATAAGAAAAGGAAAAGATAGTGTCACGATTAGTAGAAATACTGTTCGAAACAGAAAAAGATAGTGTCAGGAGCAGAAGAAATACTGTTCGAAACATAAAGAAACAGTGTCAAGATTAGAAGAAATACTGTAGAAAACAGGTAATGTCAGGAGCAGAAGAAATAGCATAAGAAAAGGAGAAGATAATTTCATGATCAGTAGAAATACTGTTCGAAACAGAGGAAAATAGTGTCAAGATTAGAAGAAATACTGTAGAAAACAGATAATGTCAGGAGCAGAAGAAATAGTATAAAAAAGGAAAAGATAGTGTCATGATCAGTAGAAATACTGTTCGAAACAGAAAGAAACAGTGTCAAGATTAGAAGAAATACTGCGCAAAACAGAAAAGATAATGTCA
>JANTCA010079711.1:0-14680 GCA_024741275.1 Chironex yamaguchii
GCTCGGGACAGGCAGAGGTGGAGAGGATTTGTTGCTGCCCTACACACCACTGGGTGTAATGGATAATGATGATGATGGGTTTGCTGATAAGACCTGATATCGCTTGAGGTTTATAGCTTTATTTGCTCTTTTCGGCGTACTTGCCTATTAATTGCTAAAGGCAAACTATAGCTAAGTTATTTGTCCCCATTTTTCCATTTCAGTGAGTACCCTCAAGGGGCAATGTTCCAATAATCGAGCACGTATGTTTCAAACCACTGGAAGCATGTTGTTTTATCTGCAAATCTAATCACCTCTGAACTGAGCATTTCATGGAGTGTGTCAAAAGCAACGTTATAGTGGGGTAACGTATGACGTCATGAAACATTTATTTTTCGATTTTGTAAACTTTGAACAAGGATTCTCAAAAACCTTTAGAAAAGTAACAAATTTATGAAATTTCATTCCAGCATGACTATAATTACCTTGAGATATGGCAACTGGAATATTTAAGATTTCCTATGGAACCACTGTGTTATCGGCTTGGTTCGCAACATAATGAACTAGACTTGAAATACAGTACTTTGATAGGAAATGGACTGGCTATGGATTTGGCATATCTCTGATAATTTTTTATAGATTTGTGTTAAATTTTAAATTTTGTGATATACTTTTGATATACGTGGTTGAAATTTCGAAATTCCAAAATCAATTTTATGACGTCATCACTTAAATACTCAATTTTGATGTGTACAAATGGTTTGACGTCTTATGGCATAGATGCTGAACAAGAAGCATTTTCATGTTATGAGGATGTTTTACAAGCCACAGATAGAGACAGACAAAGTAGTCGTATAATAAATACCTTAGAGCCAACTATATAATGGCATTATAGATGCCACGTATGAGTGCCATGCATATTCTTAAGTACGTCACATTTAGGACTACTAGAAGAAAAATCTTGGTTATGTTTATGTCTAACACGTATATGTTAACCTAAGTGACGTATTACTCAAATATCAAAAAAGTCAATGTGATAATATGATGTTTGAAATATATTTAGTTGCCATAGTAGTCAATCTATCACCCCAACAAGCTAATTTAAGGGGATTATACCAAATATAGTCAAATTTTCGAGAGTACTGGGGCAGTCTCTATATTGTATAGTATGGGGGTATCTTTTGTCGAAAGGTATAACTGATTTAAAAAGTGTCTGATAATTGTGCCTTTCATGTGATTGTTTTCATATTTCAAGACGGCCGATATTTCATCTTTCATTTATTGAGTATCTTTAAAGTTTATTTGCGTCGGCCTTATCAGATGTTTTTGCGATGATGATGGCCGTCACCTTTATGAATTCTAAAAACTGGTAGTAATTAAACTTCCCCTGAACTATCAGTTATCAGGCAGCCACCAGTTGATTGGACATAACATACTAAACTTCTTTACTTTAACAACTCCTAACTAGATGTCGCTTAGTACAAAAGAGATTGATTGTACACTAAGGGATATTTGTGCCTATTTGCATTGAGCTAATTTGAAGTTTATCCAATATGAAGCACTTGTTGAAGGGTCAACTATAGCATCAATAATTCAAAATAGTTTATAAATAGCCGATGTAATGATGTGGAAACTATGTACTATCATACATAAAAGATATGAATAATAAATATGAAAATTCCATGTTTTATAAACAGCGGACCTTTATGGTCATTTTGTGTACATTTTAATGGCTAATTTTTAGAAAATATTACCAGAGATTGTATTCGGAGATTTGCATCGTCAAAGACCCTAATGCAAACACTAGTATATGGTATGGTCACTCATTTTTATGGGTTGTTGTTAAAAATGGTGTGGCATTTCTCTGATTTAACGTCACCCATCATGAGCATATGGTAGTTAACATTATTTGACTCTGGCCTTAACTTGGGTATGTGGATCGATCATTTTCGTACTTAGATCGCACGTACACCGGTCTTTTTTCTGGTGAGAAATCATGATATATCACATATGATGTTTTTGTTATCATTGATGGGTTCGGTTAGACTTTGAGAAAACTCGTAGCAACTGTTGTTTAGCGTAGATGTTGGGGCTATAGGATGTTGTAGGATTGCCTCGGAAAATCTGCTGCATTTTGTCATCTTAGATTTGATTTTTCATCAGCGTGTTGATCATTTGATAAAGACATGCATGTCCTTCGCTTATGCTTCCAAAATTGATACTGTTGGATACAAAGGAAATTGTAAATACTGGAAACTGGAGATTTACACAGAGAGTGTAAGACCATATTTTACAGACATTGCTAGTTTATATTCCAGGCGTCAACATAAGCATCCTCTCTGGTTTGCAAGTAAAGATCATTGATCCTTAGACGATAATGAACAATTTCTTTGATCATGTGGAGTTCAGAGACATCTGTGAATATTTTCTGACGTATTCATTTCATCGTCATGGAACATTTTGTAAATAAATTTCAAATATTTTTAGACTACAAATTTTGTATCTGATTCCTGTCAGAATGCTTGAGTTTTCCGTTTTAAATATCATAGCAAGAGATGTTGTTCGTTGCATCAGTTGCTTTGAATGTACTAGTATGATTACAGACTAGTAAATATTAGCACGTTTGACTTTGTTGGTATATCAAGCCAAATGTCTATAGCTATTTCTACTCACACGATAATGATGTCTTTCCTTTACAGTGAACTAATGTCAGTGTCCAGCTAATTGTTACCAGAGGAATTACAGTGGTAAGCTTTTTTCAATAAATTTATCCATTCTTGCTGTCAATGGCCGGTAAAATTAGTTTTTATTGCATTGTAGGGATTTTGATTATGCCGTTTGCCACAGTCATGTTGATTATTTCTAAAGATATAAATGTTCAGTTTAGCCAAATGAACTTATTAGGATAACGTGCTGTAATATTTATATCCACGAATCATTTTCCCTCTTGTCATGAAGTGGGTTATCTCAAACAGCGTCTTTGATATTTTGACATGATAAAAGAGGTGACAACTTTACTCATCTTTACAATTTTGAAAGACCCAACATAGATTTGGTTGCAGAGTTAAGGACAACGAAAGAAAAACAGAAATAAGAGATGAAAAGTGGAACCGTTTGGATGGTGAGCGGATTTTAATCTTATAATGAAAATATAACTGAATTTAGGCAGGCGTATTTTTCTAGAGAAATTTCAAGTTTCAGATTCAATTGCCATATAAATTAGAAGGAGTTGAGCTTATAAGCTTTTTGATAATACAAATTCTTTATGACTTTATACGTAGTTCTTGAAGGAAATATCGTGCATAATTGAACTAGCTAACAATAGAGACATGTACTAATAAGCTGCAGGTTTTTCTGCATTCTCAAGTTTTTACTTCATGATATTGACATTTTACTGTAAAGAATACCCTGCTTCACATGGGTTACCGTTGCGAGCTGATTTTGAATTCTCAGATCCAGTTAGTATTCAATATCAAACCTTATCTTACCTTCATTTTATGAGAGAGGGTTATTGCATCTGATATTTTTGTCGTTGAGGAAAGCAATATTACATACTTTTTCCCGGATTATTAGGACAGAAGCCGTTGCTTGTAGATATTCGTTGTACTTTATCGGTAGTCTCTTATAGTCTCGCGTTGATATCACTTTCGAACGAAAGATGAAGCTAAATTAGTTTTTTGCCATTCTTGGGACGTAAAACCATCGTCTTTAGATCGAAATACGTCATACGTAGCTTTCTGATTGGCTCAACAGCCAGCCAATCAACAGCTGCTCAGCTGTGACTAGCAGAAGAGGTCCTACTTTGGATGACAGAGATGTGCGATCTCCCGTAATTGTTATCCAAGTTAAGATATAGAATGCTAAAGTGCGCGTTTTCACCGTAAAACAAGCATTTGCATACTCCACGTGAGTAGAACTTATATGGGATTTCCTTTTGTTTTGCAGTACCACCTAATCCTCATTACCTGTATCTTGATGAAGGGGTATAATGATGGCATCTCATAGTGTCGTTTTGGGCACTTAAGCTTAAAGCATGTCTTCATATTTGCAACAACAATCATTTCATCTCTTATAGCAGTGACTCCTTTGTCACAAATACCTCAAACTGTTTCAGTGCTTCTTATGGTGGCTTGTTTTCATCAAAATTTTACTGATCCGAGTTTGAGCCCTATCTGACGAGGTCAGACTAATCGTGATGTATACTTCTAACTATCCTTCTATTTGAGAGTTTGTAGTTCAGGAAGTTGAATTTATAATTTGATGATCAGTATAAAGATCTGCAAATGTCCCTTAAATATTTAAACTTAGATCTCTCCTCTTTCAGGTAATACTTTGATGGAGGAAGTTGTTTAATGTAAGACATTGTCATTAAGGATATCTCTTTTTAGACTTAATTTTAAGTTTTCTTCATCCTTACGTACGGTTTTCCGCATGTTTAGCAAACATGGTTAATCCTACGTATCGTATTTTTGCGTACACGTTTGAGTATCTTTACAAGTTATCACAGTCGGTTAGTATTCATGCTAATTTGTCTATGAGTAGGAATGTTATGTGAAATACAAGTACATTTTAACAAGTTTTATCACTATAGGGCATAACTTTTTATTAAGCCGTACACTTGTTAAACAACTTAAATTGAACTAGACAACTGTTGTCGATTTATTACAACTCACCAGCTGATTGACCTCAGAGGAAAAAATTTGAGAGAGCATACCATCAAAGCAGTAAATCCTGTTTAAAGATTTTGTTCATTTGTCGATAAATTTATTGTATACCGATTTCAATTAATGAATTAAAGATTCTTTTAAACAAAGCAAGTCTATTAGTGAGTTTAGCCAATTATGGTTTTATCAAGTGGTTTATTCATATGGTACTGAAGGATTTGTTTAAACTTTATAACCAGTTGTTAGACATGTAACTATATTAGACAAATGAGCTTGAATTTTTGTCCTTTGACATTGAGTGAGATCTACAAACCGAAACTGAAGCAATTGGTCGAGGGACGGTTTGACTATTTGCTTTTTATTGCCAGCATAAACATTTCGGCTGATAGAGAACGTATGTCGTTTTTACTTAAAGGCATTTTCAGAGAAATTTCTACGATTTGTGGGGCAGACTTTTTACTTAATAGGTCTACAGCACTGGTCTTCACACGCTTATTTACAGCCTTGACCCCCACTCTACAAACAAACAACACGACCATTTGTCGGTTAACTTTATTAAAACTGCTCTCCACAGCTACGAATGCGGTCAGTATGTGTTAAAACTGCTGTAACCTGCCGGTGTCGCTTAATGTTTAGTAGGAAAATATGAACGAACTCAAAGCATTTATTCTTGCTCATTTCCATCTTCAATCACGTTTGTATCAAAGTAGCAACCAATCAAGTCGTCAATGTCCGTTATTTCAGTTAACGAGAGGAAAAATGTCTTACTTCACTGCAAGCGGTATTAAAGAAGTTCGCGGTGGTCGGCCGATTATCGGCAAAGTTGTGCGTTCAATTACCTCCGTTTCCACAGGGCGCATCAGGAGCTCCGTTGATTTCCTCTGAAGATACTTGTTCAAGTTCTCACATATCCGACCTTGCTGTTCCTACATCATTCAACCGTTCATGTGGCCAAAATTTGCAGGTGTCGTATTGTCTCGATATAGCAATTTATTGAGTTCCGACCGCACTTGAACCATAGAGTGTGAGGACGCGCATGTGTTTTATTTCTTGTCACCTGGCACCGTATTTAGTGGCGATCTTTGTGATAGCTCGGTCAAAAGTCGATGAGCAAGCGCGTGGGGACTTCAAGCAGGGCAAAGATAATTCTTGTGCGGAAAGTGTTGTCTAAACGTAAACACTATACACAGACACTTCAGTCGTAGGGGGCTTTATGTGTGGGGCTGATTAAAACGCTGACGCACAGCATTCTGATGGGAATGAGTTGTGGAAATAGTGGGCTCAAGCACCATCGAGTAAAGAGAGAAACCATAAGTTTTGAATTTAGAATTTGCTTACATTAATTCATCCTCAAAAGCTTGCCTAAAAGCTTTTAAGTATGTTTTTAGCGCAATGTCGCAAAGTATGAAGGCGATATTCAAGTTTTGTGCCGCAAAAAGATTTTTGAAAAAAGCTCTTTAGCTATCAAAGAAACGAGGCTTTCATAATGACTACAGCTTGACAAAAGCTTTTTAAAGTTAGAAATTCAAAATATCAAGGACCATCTTTTGGAAACAGTTGGGGGGGGGAGAATAGTCCTCTCCACCCCACTGGCTCTACCACCGAGGGAAACGAGGTAATTTGAACTAGACAAACAATGAAGGAGACTGCCGTTAAGCCAAGTTTGATAAAGTTCGTCTCTCCTCTCCTTTACACTAATCCCCGTTTCAATTTGAAACTCTTAAAGCGATCTTGTTTAGTTAGATATCAGATCGTAAGTCAGACATATATACTTGTAGACACACAGTTTTTGTTTTGTGTTTGGGGATTTTTTGCCTATTGCTGTGTCTATCTGTAAAGTCATTGTAAATATCTGCCTAGTTGACATAGGTTTAGCTGACAAAGTTTAATGGAAGCAAATTACTACAATAAAGTTCTTTGAAATACAAAGACTGTAGTACTACTATGGCCGATAATGATCATATTTCATAGCGTTTGTCAATTAAGCACATAATCGGCATTATTCAACTGCCCGCTTAATAGCTCATCTGCTCATGTTTGTGGATACAACTTTGCACTAAGTGAATCATACCTCATAACCAAACCAACACAATTGCCCTTAAATACTCGACTTTGATTTGAGTTTACTTCAGTCTAGTTTTTCGAGCTTGCATTGGAACTTACTTATTAAAGAAAGTAAAAAAACTTAGTCTTTTAAACAATTTAGTCTTTAGATTTATTCCTGACCAAATTTGTAATTCACGTGATCAGTCAATTAAGTTTTAATTGGCATAGGAAAGAAATTGATTTACAACTAGGTTTATTAGGTAATATATTGGTAGGGCCCACGTTTGTCACGAATGTGTATTGTCAATCGAAAGATGCTTTACTCTGGGTAATTAATTAATTTTACAAGTGATCAAAGATTTTGTTTCCCTGACTGCATCACTATGAAAATTTCGCAACAACTTTAAAATCTTTATCACTTTCTTTGTCATCGTCGTCTTCATGATAATGAGCAGCAGTATCTAGCATGATCATTATTATCATCACTATTATAACCATCATCATTATTATTGTCATTATTGTCAGCATCATTATCATCATCACTATCACATCATTTATCTACATGATTCATTCATCATTGTCATCATTTATCTATTATCTATCATGCACGGTCCATGAATATAATTGTCGTTAATAACTTTATTATCATCATAAATATGACCATCACCTTCATTTTCTTCATTCTTAGCATCTTTCCCTTCTCCATTATTAACATCAACACTTTCTTTTTTGTCATTATCCTCACAGTCGTCCTCGTCAATTTGATTGTCATTATCATCTCTGTTGTAATCGTTGTTTCATCGTCGTCATTAACGTTGTCATCATAGTGATTATCATCATCGTTATCGTCATCACTGTTATCGTTATGGTCTTTCTCATTATCGTCATCTTCATTGTCATCATCGTCATCAACATTGTCACCATGGTGATTGTCATTGTTGCCATTGTCATCGTCGTCATTATCGTCATCAACATTGTCATCATAGTGATTATCGTCGTCATCATTTTCATTTTTGTCGTCGTCGTCATCATCATAATTATTACTATAATTATTGTCATCATCCTTATCGTCATCGTAGTCGCCATTATCGCTACCATCATAGTTGTCATTATCATCTTCGTTCTTGTAGTTTTTTTGGCCCTGATCTTACGTATTTATCGCCATTACCGTTGTCATGATCGTCTTTTTGAAACTAGCTTGTTTGCTATGGATCTTGTTTCGCAATTGAACAGAATCTTCATGCGATTATCTCGTTCTTTCGTATCAAAAACTCATATCAAATTGGAACATGACGTCTGTAGTCAAACACACAGTACTTCAAATTATAAGTTGCCTATTGTTGTCAGGATTACACTGATAAAACTTGTTTGTCCTTTAATTTCTTTTAGTGAAATAACTGTCTTGATCTTTTGAGATAGGCACCCTGTAGAGGTAAAAGGGACAGCCTGCTTTTGTTCGCCATCAGTAAATTTTAAAGGAAGTCCCTCCCACTGATTAAGATGAAGGCAATTTAGAAGGAATAAGGAGGGAATGTTAACGAATGTTCATGGCTGGATCGTCCTCAAGGCATGCCAGTCTACGCCCTGTTTTTTGTTAAAAAGCAGTAAGTGATAGGTTTTACCCTGGAAATGGATTTGACCATTAAGCAAACAAGTGAAATTGTTTAGGGTCAGAATGTTGCTGCTCAATAGACCAAATCTTTGAATAGAAGTGTATACCAGGTCATTCAATAGCTTGACAACTTGTGATTTTTCCTGGTGATTACTACCACATTTGGCGCATTTTCAAGTTGATTTTGATTGACGTTAGCATACGTTTGCTGCTTTTATCAAGAGACCAATGTTACAGTGTTCTTTGTATATGTATAGATATGTGATATTGCATAAAGATATATACAAACATGCCTAAAATACGCCTATACTGAGAATAATGATAAGCTACTACTATAAACTGGCCAGCACATTAAGAAATGCAAATTAGTGCACACATTTTTTGCAGTTTAACGTAATGGACTCCCCTCAGACTAATGCATTTATGCTCATTACAGTCTTCGTAAGCAAATGATTTAGGTTTATTTTCAAATGGAATTACTTAATATAGTGAGGTTTCTACATAGCATGCATATCATAAGTCGGACATCTCCATAAAATCGGCACTTAACTTCATCCATGGAAAAGGGTTCGTTTTCAATATCCTTAATGTAGTCTCTATTTAGGAGACTACATGTGCTTGCACTAAATGAAACTTCCCTCTACTTGATAAAGTGGGATAATCTTAAGATTATCGTACAAGATTAACGTACGAATGCATTCTTGGCAGAAGTTGCAAATTACATTTTCTGAGGCCTTTCCAAGGATCTTTTGAGTGATTCACTCACTCGGTCTACTGCAATGGCTTTTGCCCAAAAGTGTTTATTTGAGTAGGTTTCCCAATCCGAAGCCAAAGCTTTCAATAACAAGGTTTACATAAGTTGATACGTGTATCCTTTTTAATTGTCACAGGAATTGAAATTTGGTTCAATGCATTTAATAAATAAGACAAATTATTGCAACAAATTTTCAAAAGGACACTTAGAAAATGTTACACGGTTAGTCACTACTGTGTAGGGATTCACCTGTATGAACTGATTCATGTGGGGTTATTTTTATTTATTTACTGAGTATAACAGTTTTCTTCTGGCAAAGATGACAATGGCTTTATTTATATTTCTATGAAGATATTTTTGCCAGTAGCCTCGATGAAACAGTTTAACCTCCATTCTGACATTTTATGTCCAGATGCACATGAAAAGCAGGCACCGCGGAGAGGGTGAGGTTGATGGCGCTGTATCCATACCTCTTTTGACACCATTAGGAGACTGTTTTTGCCATGGTTTGTCTTTCTGTCTGTTCGTTAGATAATTCAAAAACGTATGGATGGATTTTAACAAAATATTCAGCGAAATATAAAGTGTCCGACCTGGGATAAAAAACAAATGATTAAATGGGGGGGGGGGGGGTGATTTTTAAAGGATTCTTTAACATTGGGAGACAGGACCATTTTTCCTATTTGTGCATAAAACGTCGGAAAATATTGCTTGTATGTATGTTGGACTTGTTTCATGTGGAAAAACAATGAATACAAAATATAACAGTTCAGCTACCATGAGCTATCATGTTCGCTAACTTAGAGTCTCCTTTTACCAAGCACTGACATCACCAAATTTTCATAATAAGACATACAATCATAATTTGGACAACAACGTTGTAAATTAATACTTTTAATTTGATGGAGGAGTATGTATATAACATTATCAATACGTGACTTCAGTATGTTTGGTTGGTATCACAATATGTTTTGTTGGTATCACAATATGTTTGGTTGGCATCACAATATATTTGGTTGGTATCACAATATGTTTGGTTTGCATTACAATATATTTGGTTGGTATCATAATATGCTTGGTTGGTATCACAATATGTTTGGTTGGCATTACAATATATTTGTATCATGTTCGCTAACTTAGAGTCTCCTTTTACCAAGCACTGACATCACCAAATTTTCATAATAAGACATACAATCATAATTTGGACAACAACGTTGTAAATTAATACTTTTAATTTGATGGAGGAGTATGTATATAACATTATCAATACGTGACTTCAGTATGTTTGGTTGGTATCACAATATGTTTTGTTGGTATCACAATATGTTTGGTTGGCATCACAATATATTTGGTTGGTATCACAATATGTTTGGTTGGCATTACAATATATTTGGTTGGTATCAAAATATGCTTGGTTGGTATCACAATATGTTTGGTTGGCATCACAATATATTTGGTTGGTATCACAATATATTTGGTTGGTATCACAATATGTTTGGTTGGCATCAAAATATGTTTGGTTGGTATCAAAATATGTTTGGTTGGTATCAAAATATGTTTGGTTGGCATCACAGTATGTTTGGTTGTAATCACAATATTGTTGGTGGACATCTGTGCTCTACGAGTGTTTTTCTAGTTTATTGACATGATGACGTAGTAGCGAATCTAAGGTCCCAGCTTGTAAATTGGCTGATGATAAAACTTATTGATGCATTGCCAGGCTTTTCCTTGATGGTGTAAATTAGTGACTTACAGGTTAAAAGAAAATCAGTTGGTAATGACGTTATCTTTGATATTCCTTGCCTAAAAGTTGAGCAAATATGAAATATGTGTATATTGAGATATGATGCGGAATGACGGAACAAACATTCGGGACGATATCTACACTAGTTATAACGTAGAAGTTGGTCAACCTGAATCCATCCTATCGCATTAAACACAGTTCTCATACTTAAATACTTTTGTGTAGCAAATACAAAGGTTGAATTTCTCCAATTAGTCCATTTTTCCAACAAAACAACCTCTAAGTAATTCAATTCCACCATCCTTAGTAACAGAAAATGCCACAAATATTTCCTTATCTCCTTTTTGACTGATGTTAAGATTTTGTTCCGGAATTTGCACAAAAGGAAAGATTCTTATTTCTTTAGTCTATTTCAAAGGCTATCGAAGGTCTTCGCTTTGAGTGAACCACAACCAGGGTGCGTAGTTGTTTTTAACCTACGAAAGAGGAAACAAGAAAATTAGAATGTAAGGGAACTCGCTAAGAAGATTAGGAAGAAATACTTGCTAACTTGGTGGTCTACCCTGTTGTTCACAGATCAATCTTAGAAGCAAGGGTTGAAGCTTTGAGGTCAGAGTCGACGGCCAAAAGGCTTACCTATTATATTCCCTGACAAATATTTACTTGCCTTGATACCCAGCCATCTTATTAAATTCACTACATTTTCTAACAGACTGTTGGGGTTTGAAGACCAACAAAGATTGCTGACATATTTTTCAAGAAAGCGGTGAGTTTACGGCGAATGTTATAATTGGTAAAGCGTATATGTAGGTTTTGTCAATTTCAGTATGTATGCTAGGAATTCCTGTTGAGGGAAATGATTTTAATCGAGTGAATCTTAAAACTAAATGATCAATTATGTTCCAATTATTTTGTCATAATTTGGTGTTATAGAGAATAGAAGGTCGATGTTCATAGGCAGCCTAATAGTACAACATGAACATTTTAAGAAGTAACTAGTTTAAAAGTGGTAATGTAATATGTAGCAAAACAAACAGGCAGGTTTTTTGAAGTTGACTACATTTTAATTCCCTAATTTGATACGAAGTCTTATTATCCACTTTGTTACAGAAAAATTGACAAAATCCAAATGGAATGATGTTTTAGATCTTTGCCTTATTATTGATGATCATCTGTTCTGTTTTGATAGTGATAACATTTCTCTCTTGGCTCCCTAGAAACATGCATGTAGCTTAATTAGTTCTTTGACTTACTGGACTTAAAATTCTATCTTCTACCTTGCTGTCGACAAAGTTGCATTTTCTGCAAGGGTTTATCCGGATCTGTGCCTCATTACGAGCTACTTTTGCTAGTTTCTCCGATGTTCACTACATCGCGAAAGACTTGCGACGCTCGCATGCAGGCAGCACTAAGCACACAACGGCAGTAGGTAGGTTTCTGCAGTAATTAACTCCCTCGTGAACTTGCCGGCCTTGGTTAAATCTGTCAATCCGCTATGGCCGGTCAAGTTACCTCTACAAGATCCGCTCTGACATCGTTTCACATTATGAGTCGCGGGAAGTTCTTTTTACTGACAGATAATCGAAGACATCCAATACAGTCGGAGATGTTCGCCATTCGACAACAAGACAATTGATGTCTTCATTCGTAACTTTCATGATTTCATAGCGGAGTTTGTCATAACGATAGTTCTGTAGATGTACTACACCAGAGCGAGACTTTTGCAAAGTAGTCGGAGTGACGGGGCTGTAGCTGGTTTGAGAATGAAGCACATACATCCTTAAGAGGATGTGTTACGTCTATTACCTAATCCTAATGCCTTAGTCCTGGAATGAACAGTTCGCACACTCTGCCATCTGGTGCGTAGTCTACACATTTCCAATTTTTGTCACGTCAACCGACGCAATTTAGGTGGATTTTGACCCTAAAACCCGTTCACACGATACACCAAGATATCCTTCTGGCTTTTTTGTTTGTTCACACCGTAACATTTCCGAGTATGAGATAAAATGACAATGATTTCGAACGACTTAATGGATCTTGTGCCATCTTTGATGGTTTTCGTTGTGTGTTTTTTGGTATTCGGCTAATTGTGACAACATTTTATTTGATTCGGCTACTGTAGTAGAAATGGGCTCACTCTTATCTAGCAGTCATTGACTTACAGTGCAAATTAATAAGTGGCATGATCTTTGATTAAAAAAATAGAATATAGTTAAACAATTTTGAAGGAGGTTAGTCCCTATATACTTTAGAAAGTCGACACGTTCAGTGGGTCCCACAATATAATGAAAAACACAGTCAGGTCGAGGGGCGCAAAATCTGGAACATTTTCGTGTTTTATCGTTCGTGTTTTCTTTTCTCGTCATTCCGGAGTTGCCTCTTTCTGTACACTTATGATATTCTCGTGCTCAGATCCCTTTCAATACACAATTTTGCGGACTCACCAGTGAACAAGCGCTTTTGATTCAAATTTTTAAACAGTGCTCTATACTTTCCCATCAACCTGTCGAGAAAACTACCCCTCTCTAGTGTTGTTTTATCGAGTTATCCCACTGGCTCTTTGATTGAATCAAGCAATTCAAATGTTTTTCTCAAGGCAATGACCAGTGGGTTGCAAGACGAGACGTCTAAAATTTCATTCTGTACAGAAAGCATCGATCTGTCTGTGACTTCCTGGAGGCTTTTGTAGGCGATGGATTGTTTTTTAAGTTTTTCCAAATGAATATTGTTTTCCTCATCCTGACGTTGATATACACACACGCTGCGTCCTTGCTATTAAGTCTAGCAATGGACAGGTAGTTATTTTAAGAAATCCTCCATTCTGTCCATACCAAACAAAGGTACTCTGGCTCATTCACACTCTTCTGTAGCCATTCTGACGTTAACTTGAAACAGGGAGGATGTAAAATATTTATATTTTGCGGTTTTGCCCATTTTCTTTTGACTCAAAGGACATGATTTTAATTTATTCCAACCCAACGAGCGCAACATATATTTTGCACTGGGTGAGTGGTTTAAAAAGATAAACACAGAAAAGTGAAAGACAGCGAGGAAAATATGAACAATGAAATGACACCTTCATCTTACAATGCCAAAACAAAGAGGGAAACCAAAAGATTTTTCCTTATTTGAATAGACTCTTGTGATATATGTAGTGTATTCACCAAAATCTACTTGACTGCTGACTTAACTCAACTTTAATTCATGTTTAAGGCAAAACACCCATTAAATTCATCCCATACATGCACATTTGATGACAGGTATCAGAGCATTAGGTTGTAAAGAATGGTAAATAGCTGAGAGACAGTTCAGTAGACGGTTGAGGACTCTATGAGTCAATACCCAAGTACTGATGTGCTGTAAACAACACCTTATATAGCACAGGAGGTGCCAGTTTATTCTTTTCCCATGAACAGTCGTTTGCTTTTATTTTTAATGAAGGGAAGCACGGTGCTATACTTTTTCGGTCAATGTGACCTGTTGTTCGGTTAAGTCAATATTCATCCACTGTGAGTGCCTTATTTTTAACGTCTAACTTTATAGCACAGATCAAAACCAGAAGTTAACTCGTTTTAACTGCATAGAGTATCTTGAATAGAAAATAAAATGTACAGACCATGATGGAGTTCATATTTTACAGAGATATTTCGAGGGGGCTTTTAGATTTAAGGCAGGGACATATGTGGCCTGAGCTATGTCTGATGACGTGGGAGTTGACGCATCCTTTTCATGTTATTTTTCTAATCGATCTCCATGGCGCTACAACTTATTCTAAGTAGGATGGATGGACGGACAGACAGCCAGATAGATAGATAGATAGATAGATAGATAGATAGATAGATAGATAGATAGATAGATAGATAGACAGACAGACAGAC
>JANTCA010079731.1:0-14675 GCA_024741275.1 Chironex yamaguchii
AGTCAATTCCAAGTTACCTGTAAAGTGAGACTTGAAATTGTATTTTAAAGTCATAAAGAAATAAATTGAGTTTACACATTATTATTATTATTGTTATTATTATTATTTGAAAATTTGGTAAACCGTCAACAGATTTCATCAATATGTTACAGGTTTTAGGATACGACCATAATGCAAAGAACTACATCGTCATAAAGAAATAAATTGAGTTTACATTATTGTAGAAACATTTAAAATGAAATAAATATTTATGAGTGGGCTCGAGAATAGTTAACTCATTTACTTTAATCGGTATTCTCGTACTCTCTGCATACTAGAGTCTTCATGAATATTCATGAAATCCCTCTAACGAGTTTCCGGAATATTACACAAGAATATCTTCGTCGACGTGAGTATCATGCCATCATACGCCATGGAAATCAGTGTGGAATAAAATAACATTGCCTGAGAACCTATCGTTAAAATAGCGAGCTACAATTCCGAGTTTGTTTCATTTGTTAAAATAAGGTTATAATCAACCGTGAAAATTTCTCTTTGGTCAATTGACATGACAGGTGACACATGATTGGACTAGCATATGTCATATCAATTCATAAATATTTTGTGGCTCGCAGGCATTACTTCGTTATCTAATTTGTACATTGCATTGTCATTGCTCAAAATTGGTTTAATTTTGGATTTTTACGTTGAACAAACGAGTAGATGAAAG
Source organism: Chironex yamaguchii (assembly GCA_024741275.1). NCBI lineage: Eukaryota > Metazoa > Cnidaria > Cubozoa > Chirodropida > Chirodropidae > Chironex > Chironex yamaguchii. The sequence continues at coordinate 710 of JANTCA010079731.1, forward strand.
TCGTCCTTATTTGAATGATCAAACGTGCATCTGAATTGTATCCTTTATTTGCCATGGAATAAATTGGTAATTCACAATTATACAATTCATTTGCAGTAAAAAGGAGACGAAACTAAAATGGCATATTAAATTAACTTAAATCCATTAAAGGCTGCCTCCCAAACTACATGCTTGTCCTGGTTATGCTTTTCTTTGAGAGCAATAACATAGGAAGATGTGCGAGTCTTCACAACAAATTAACTCTTCCACGTCAATTCAAGTCACACCGAATGTTGATCACCCCCGCTGAAAACGAGTGTTTAGAGACTGCTCGAAAACCTGTTAGCATTGAATAATATTTAGATAATACTTATATAGTTGTAAAACCCGTTCTCTCCAAAAGCGCCCTGGGCAACAAGACTAAAGTCACCTTGGTACAATGCCCATGTACAAATGAGCTTGTACTTAAGTAATTTGCACGACATTTGCTGTAATAAATAGCCTTGAAACAACTGAAAGACATGACATTTGGACGACATAAAAATCATTGCAATAAAGTCCTGCGTAAGAATATTTATGAATAACGTGATTTAATTTATAATGGTTCTATACCTCAATTCTTATTCAAAGCTTTAAACAGGTTTTTTAAAAACACTTTTTGACTTTATCATTGTACTGCATTTGTTTAATAGATTTTTATAAACACCCCTTTTTAAAACCTGCAATACGTTTCAAAGGAAGTGTTAAGCTATAATATGCCAACTTATGAAGAACTTGGTTTACTTGAACAGAATTATAATGGCAACTGAATAGGGGCCATCCATTAATTATGCACGCAGTAAAGCACTCAATTTTTGACCCGCTTTTCCCCAGTACGCACCTGTACGCTTTAGCTCTACACCCCTTCCTTGAGTACATACGTAATTGACCATCAAAACTTGCCAATCTCCCCCCTCATGTTAAAAAAATTTCTTTTCAACTTTTTGTTCTTTCGACTGGGTGAACAAAACTTAATAAGCGTACAAGAGTGTTTAAATTTAAAGAAATCAAACACATGTCATAAACATTTTACAATCTCGTGGAACTAAACCCATACGTTTTAATAAAAAGGCATACAATATATTGTTTAGTCCTATCAATGGCGACTTCAATCTAGAAAATGGAATGAAAAACAGTCAAACATCGTCTCTTGAACTTATAACATTTCTTACAACAATAACAAGGCAGACACAGATGTAAACGGCGAGACGTACAGATATGACTGACTACTTCAGCCAAATCAAACTCACTGTTTGAGATACCATTCCCTACAGGTAGAAAACGATAACCTCGGTTTTAAAAACATTTTTTAATGTGCCAAAATTTAGTAAAAACCTTGAAGCCCCACAAAGTCATCCAAAATGGCATTGCTTTTGCCAAAACGTTTGCAAGTTCCTGCCTGCTCCCCTAGAAGCAATTAGTGCCGAGATGTATCCCAAATACGTACGTTCTTACCTCCCTCCCCCGGACTGCGTACGTACTTTATGCATGGCTCCATACACACATATAAAGTCACAACAGGCAGCTAATTAATGCAATGAACTGGGTGCAAAAACAAGGAAAAAACGGTGATAATTAAAGACACATGTCTTGTTAACAGAACACCGTTTATCCATGTGGTCTAATCCCTCTTAACAACCTCGACGAAGATAAACAAGTCAGTCAACAGAAAAGTACTGCAACAGAGCAAATGAGCTGGATTGTTTAATGATAACATTTTAACAGTAGGTTTAGATTAGCCATGATTAAAATAACTGGAAAAGAAAGAAAACAAGAAAAATCAAACGATATCTTTGTTTAATATGTTAAAAACCTACGTTAAATGTAAAACGACACATGGATGGTTTGTTTGAGAAATTAGTTGACCAAAGCAATGCTTCCCACGTAATACCCATCGAGTTTAAATTATGGCATTTCGACAACTGTGGGGAGGGACACGGAGCAAAACACACTTATAAACAGGATTGATGTCAGATCTTGATTTTTTGCGTATTGAGTTTGTATGGCCCTCCTTGAATTAAAGCCCTTCTCACAGCGAAAGAGGAATGGGTGTGAATGGAAAACCCTTTTTGTCCTCAGATGACATTCAATAATTCATTAGTCGTTAATAAAAACTGGGAATAATATTTGCTGCGTAGCACCTACTGGCGCCGTATCCAACAGAGAATGGAGGTTTGGACTCCCACGGTCGCAAAAGATGGACCATAAGATTCACACAAAGTGCAATCAAATTTGGAAATATGATTAAAAGACCCTGGCCACAAAAAATACTCCAGGCCCACGGAGTCCTTTTTAATGTCGTCAAACGAATTTACGACTGGAAAAGACAACACAGAATGTTAACAACTCACAGGACACTTTGTTAAAATCGAGTACCGCAAATGCCACTTGAAACCGTATACGTCACAAGCTTATCTGCGGGGTGATGATTAGGATTAAAAGACTTAAAAGTGTAAAAAGGATTAAAGGCTTCAGTGACCAATTGACCACTTCAGCAGCAACGCCGACTATACCTTGTTTCCGTTATATCGATTCGATCCCTTGGATCGTGGTGATATAAACACTGTCGCATCGCTTTCTTGATGAGCTACTTTAAATGCCCTGTTACGACACCATTCAAGACTACAACAATGTCGGGGTTGTCGACAAAAAGTGAGCGACAAGAACTTACAATCAGAACTTGTCACTCTTTAGAAAATCAAACTTCTGCACAAGGCTGAGGGAAGGTAACAAGCACTTCAAACAGAACAACACGATGCGAATTCGAATGCGAATGGTACCATATGTGAGCAGTATTATCAAGAATCAATGTATTTTCAATCTCTTAATTGCGCTCAGTTTAACGGGAGGTACTTTGGTAATTGTTGCCTGTCTAGTCAAATTTTCATACAGAAATATCTAAACATCTAACGACAAATACTTCTCGCGGATAATAATAGAAAGAACAGAGATACCACGCTCACCATCTAAATACTTGTAGGTTGAAATGCTATTAACCTGATACTTGTTACGAGAGCATCGTGAAACACGTATCGGGGCTAAATGGCTTCATTTTTTAGAGAAACACCACAGCCAAGGGTTCGTATACCAAGAGACGCAATCCTTCGACTTATTCTTACATTATTAATTAAGCACCATTATGCCTATGTAAATATACCTATATAGTAATAAGCTTTTGTATATATTTGAAACTGATTTTTCTGCCATACCACCCTCCGGATTTCAACAATACTTGTCAAAGCCATCTACGCCTGCATATACTAACACAGGCGCGACGGTTTGGCAAAGCTATAGCTATAACAGAGAACTGAAAACGTTAAGAGCACATGGAATATCTCTCCGTCAACTGCGTTTCAACTATTGCTGGTGTGACGACAAACGCTCTCAACGGGCCTACGACACACGATTCGTCTTGCGGTATTCGCCTTATCTCTTCAGAAATGGAGCAAAGAAACTGTCTTCTATCGGCTGCAGTTCTCTGGTCCTTGTCTTCGTTAAAAGAGGGCATATTTCAAGATTGAGTTGGTAGAGGGATGGGTGTGTGCAAAACGTCGTGCTAATGTCGTGAACATGCTGTGAAATGTCAGAGAACGGTCGTGCCGACGCATCTTCGAATGTAATGTGCGTTTAACGTCAGCACGCGTTATCTGGTGAACTCATCAACATTGATCCTCTAGCGCTTTTGTTGAACATTGAGAGACCGATGACAAAATCTTCGATTAAGCCATCGTTGTTGTCTAGACAAATGACAACTAAAATGACCACAAAATACGGTTACATTAGGATCAAGGAAATGGAGGTTCTCTTATTAAAGCACCATTGTCGTTCTCATCCTTGTAATTTATTGTATTTGTACTTTCAAAAGACATACTTTACTATATTAATCAACTTGGCTATAGCATCCGATGTCTACTTTTATTGCACATTAAAAATTCTTTGTTTTCATTATCAATCATGCTTTACTAAGTATAATCAGTATTAATATTTTCCCCCTGAAATGAAATGCAACCATTACAGGGTTGTAACGTGGCAAAGGGTGAGTGATATGATGACATCTGCAACGCCCATTAAAATAAACAGAAATCTTCAAGGGCTTTTAAGTACACAGTTAAATACCCATCGTCCGTGAATATGGAGTCATCTGTGATAAGAACCCCGTCTTTGTTTCTAAGTCCCCTTCCGTCAAGGATGGGTCTGTTGCGGCATCTGAAGCAATGTCCTAATTGCCAGACGAGTCGCAGAAAATAAGTCAGCTTCAGATGTCTTCGGCATCTTCTAAACCCTTCTACGCCACCGATTGATGTAAGGTCAATTTTCAAAATCCCTTTGCCAAGATGTCAAGCAAAATCTACTTTTGGCGCTCTCTGTATGTTGTATGTTGATTTTTTTCTCTCGCGGATACCTGGATCATTTGTTTGCCGGCTTGTTCCTACCTTGTTCTTCCAGGGTTACGCCATTGGTTGATTTCATTCCGTACAACGTATACAGCAGTAAGTAAATGATCGAGCAGAGAAGACCTCGTTCAAACACTATGAAAGATGGAAAGCACAAGACAGGTTACGTGAAAGAAAGCAGAAGATAAACACGTAACCAGATGCAACGCAGAGAGCAAATGCACAGGAGATAACAAGAGAGAGCCACAATTTAACAAGCAGATGGCTAATGCACAGGTGGCAATAAGAGAGAGCCACAATTTAACAGGCAGATGGCAAATGCACAGGAGATTATAACAGAGAGCTACAATTTAACAGGCAGATGGCTAATGCACAGGAGGCAGTAAGAGAGAGCCACAATTTAACAGGCAGATGGCTAATGCACAGGAGATAATAAGAGAGAGCCACAATTTAACAGGCAGATGGCTAATGCACAGGAGGCAATAAGAGAGAGCCACAATTTAACAGGCAGAGAGCAAATGCACAGGAGATAATAAGAGAGAGCTACAATTTTAGAGGCAGATGGCTAATGCACAGGAGATAATAAGAGAGAACTACAATTTAACAGCCAGATGGCAAATGCATAAGAGATAGCCACAATTTTACAGGCAGAGAGCAAATGCACAGGAGATAATAAGAGAGAACTACAATTTAACAGCCAGATGGCTAATGCACAGGAGATAATAAGAGAGAACTACAATTTAACAGCCAGCTGGCAAATGCACAGGATATAATAAGAGATAGCCACAATTTTACAGGCAGAGAGCAAATGCACATGAGATAATAAGAGAGAACTACAATTTAACAGCCAGATGGCTAATGCACAGGAGATTATAAGAGAGAGCCACAATTGAACAGGCAGAGAGCAAATGCACAGGAGACAATAATAGAGAGCTACAATTTTACAGGCAGAGAGCAAATGCACAGGAGATAATAAGAGATAGACAGAATTGAACAGGAGGATGGAAAATGCACAGGAGATAATAAGAGAGAGCCACAATTTAACAGGCAGATGACAAATGCACAGGAGATAACAAGAGAGAGCCACAATTGAACAGGCAGATGGCAATTAATCAAGTAAGGACGACAGAGAGGAACCAACGCGATACAATGCAGAAGACCAACTGCACCAGAGACTGTATGTGAGAAAAACTACCCAACATGCTACAGGCCAGAGAGCATAAGATCCAGTGAGGGCGACCAAGGGGAAGGAATCGACAAATAGAACGCAGAGAGGAACGAAACGGGAGACTTTAAGAGAGAGAAAATAAAAAAAATATCATTAATATGGCGGAGAGAAAGCTTTTAACATGATACAATTCAGAGAGCAACTGCACACGAGAGACTACAAGAGAGAAAAACCGAATAATACGATATACGGCAGAGAGGAAATGATCGAGTGACAACGAGAGAAAATGATCGAGTGACGAGAGAAAGGAAGAACCCGACAGGATTCTACGAAGACAGGAACGAAATAGGAGAGTTTAGAGAGAGACGCCACCCAACAGGCTATAATTTTGAGAACAAAAGATCGAGTGACGACGGCAGACAGAAAGCAAGCGACAGGATACAATGCAGAGAGGAACGAAATGGGAACCTATAAGGCCGTACGTCAGAGAGCATATGATGTTGCAAAATCTTAGGGTTCTTTATAGTTGACGAACTAATATTATACCCTGTGTTATCGTTGTATCGCGTAACTCTTCTTGTTGTTGTATTGACTGTTTGTTGGCATTTGGTGAGATGTGTCATGTGAAGTTATTGTGACATTGTTGCGGTGGTCTGACTGAGAATCAAATTTCGCAAGTTGACGCGGATCGGGAGATAACAGTTAGAAAGGCCAAAATTAGGACTTTTTAGAGTGTTACTAGGAAAAGAGGCTTGTGAATAAAGGATTATTTATATGAACGTCGTCAGATTATGGTTTATTTTGGACAAAATCTTCGATTACAATTATATACCTCAAGTGCCAGCGAGTCGGGAGTTTCTCTAACATTTGGTCCACCGTTGAGCCGGCGGTGAAGTGTAATCGACTGATTTATATATAGAATTAGCAACAGAGATCGCTAAAATTAAGAAAAATAGAAGTACGTACCGAAGGAATGTTACAAAGTTAGTTTGCAAAGTGAATGATTTGCTAGCAAACGAGGAAAGTTAAATTATTTTCTAAGCGAGCTGAAGGAAAAATTGAAAGGGTTGCAGGAAACAGATAAAGGGATCATTCACAAATGACTTCAACCACTTTTTCACCATTTTTACCCCTTTTCCCCTCTTGTCAACTTTTGGATTTCTGCCCCCCCCTCCCCCAAACGTTGACGTCAATTTTGGGCACTTTTCCCTGAACGTTTTTTGCAGACGAAGATAAAATGTTGTTCTTAATTTGTGGGTTTCTAACTATCAGGGGGGAAGAAGTTTGAAGCGGGGGTGATAGAAGTTCCTCCGAGTGAAATGTAAACTTAAGAGAAAAAACACTTGCGTAAAATAACCTTTCAATTGAACCTCTATTTTTTACACTTTGAAAAAATTTCAATGGCGTCAAAAATATTCCCATCAAATTCTACTTGTGAAGTAAAATCGTCATCATCTCATGATGTCCAGCAGTACTCATTACCTATTTAAAACACTTAATAATTTGACATTTATCAACTAAATTTAGCTTACTACGTGCCTGCATCAGGGAGAGTATTTCCTGCCAAAAGGCTACATCAGAAAAAATAGAATTTTAACAATGGTTTACGTCAAACAATTGAGAGAGGCTTATCAAAGTCCAAAAACTGCTTTACCCAGCAATCAGCATGCGCAGAAAAATCTCTCCGTTGTTTATGGGTTGACGAGGAAGCGGTAATGTTGATGATGGCAACACACCAGTTTGTTTGTGATGTGTTCTCTGAATACATATTTCTGACATGTACTTCATCCAATTAATAACATCCAATTAATGTGCACTGCACTGATCAGTCAATTAATGAGTTTTACCATACAGCGGCTCATTTATGACGGTTAACAATTTGAGGCATATGGTATTAAGATGCACGATTTTCAATTTTTCCACAAAATTCCTGGACAGATGTCCCTCAGGTCTGTTGACGAATGGACACAGCAGCCAACAACTGAAAGGAGGGTACTGGCATAGTGAAAAGGTTGTTTATAAACTCCCAAGTGAGTTAAGAGGTTTAAGCTCTTAGAATCATTGAATTCTTTCAAACAATGACGTCAACTTTCACCCTCCTCTCACCCCCTCCCCAAAATATTGTACTCCCCTCCCCCTGTAAGTCGTTGACGTCATTTGTGAACGATTCCAAAACAATTCTCGAGGATTTAATTGACCATGCCGAAGAAAATACCATTGACAGAGAGATGGAAGACGTTGATGATTACAGAGAAAAGGTAGTGACGACACTTTACATCATCAAAGATCCAATGGGAAAGTATTCTGTCGAAAAAGGACTTACTGTGCCATAAGGGAGTGAAATGTGGTCGAAAAGTGAATGTAAAGCTATCTAAGTTAGATATGAAAAAGTTCTCTAGCAAGTTTCACGAGTTTCAAGAGTTTAGGGACATCTTTTAGAGTGGCATCCACGAAAATGAGAGCTTGGCAAATGTAGACAAATTTAAATATTTCAAGTCGTATTTGGAAGAAAAGGTAAAAAGTGCGATCTCTGGAATTCCAACATATGATTGAGTGAGAACGACGGAGAAGAAGTACCCCCCGATACAAAGTAGAGGGGAACGGAACATGAGACTTAAAGCGAAAGAAACCACCCAACAGACTGCAAGGTAGAGAGCAAAAGATAAATCGAGGACGAAAAATAGGAAGCGTCAAACAGGATACAACAAAGAGAGTAACTAGACGAGAGACTAAAGTAGAGAGACTCCACCTAACAGGCTTTAAGACCAAAAATAAATCAGCAAGTGACGATGTAAGAGAGGATGCAACGGACAGGAAAATGCAGAAACAAACGGGAGAATTTTAGACAGGGTACAAGAGAAAATACCAAGCAGGCTATCAGGATAAAAATGGATAGGATCCAGGAATGAAGACAGAGACGAAGCTCCATACAGGATACAATACAGAGAGTGTAAGAGACAGAGACCAGCCAACAGGCTATCAGACCAAGAGCAAATAATAGGGTAGGGACGACGAAGAAAAGGCATTCGGCAGCAGGAGTCCTTTCGAAAGGACTCGGGGGGCTTCAAACCCTTGTTAAAATTAAGAGAGTTTTGGGAGGCTCGACCTCCTTTAATGAGCATATGTCAGTCTGAGTAAGTTCCTAACCAGAGAATCCGACAGTATTCAACAGAGATAAGAACAAAACAAGAGATTATAAGAGAGAGACGCTACCCAACAGGCTTTACGGCAGAGAGCAAAAGATCGAGTGAGGGCAACGGAAAGGAAGCAACCGACAGGATACAATGCAGAGAAGAATGAAAAAGGAGACTTCAAGTGAGAGAAACATCCAAAAACTGAGCGACAAGAACAGTGAGGAAGAAACCGATAGAATACAAATGCAGAGAGCGTTTTGAGTGAGTAAGAGACAGGGGAAGCATGCAAAAGTTTCCATCGCGAGAAGCATATGTCGGAGAGCTTATGAGAGGAATTGTGAGCACGTTATGAAGAGACCTAGTGAAACATGAGTTAATTAATAGCCAGCACACAAGGGGACAACTGAACAACAGGTAACAAGAGAGAAGCACACACCAGGCTCTGGAGGAGAAAGAAAGTAGTTCAGAAAATATCAGAACAGAGACCACAGTTAGTTTTCATTGTGGTTTTTCACGTTTGTTTTTCCTAGGGGAACCCACATGAGGAAAAATTTGAGCTTATGACGATGCCTGGCCATGTGAGGACTTTGCTGCGACATGGAGCTGAGGATTTTCTCGTCCATTTTGGCTTGAAAGTGAAAATTCATCATCAGCAACTCATTGATACCAACACACGTTTCACCGTCTAACGATTTACCCATCCTACTGCATCCTCACACCCCATTTTTGCCTTACCTTCAGTTGCTGTCCGTTCTCTAAGAATTTGCTCCTCTCATTTTCCCGTGTAATCAAGAATCATCAATCAAGCATTCCATCACTCACAACATTGAGACTCGTGGCCCTCCCGACTTTTCCCGCCCCCGCCGTCTTGCTCCTGACCGTCAAAACTATTGCAAAGGCTGAATTTCAGCACAAGCTACAGCTTGGCATCATACATCCTTCCCAAAGTTCCTGGGCGTCTCCCCTCCACATGGTTCCCAATGACTGGCGCTCTTGTGGAGACTACCGTGCCCTTAATCGCAACATCCTGGCCATTACCCTATTCCTTACGTACAAGATTTCACTTCCCATTCGGATGGTTCTACATTCTTCTCAAAATTGATTTTGTCCGAGCTTACCATCAGATGCCATTGGACCCTCAAGTCATACCTGAGATGGCTATTACTATTCTGTTTGGCCTCTTTGAGCTTGTTCGAATGCCACGTGGTCTCTATAATGCTGCTCAAACGTTCCTACGCTTCATTGACGAAGTTTTTCGTGGCCTTACCTTTACTTAATTATGCATATATTGATGACCTTTTGGTGGCATGTCGAAATGAAGAGGAACATGTCCAGCATCTTCGCCTTCTTTTACAATGGCTTCAGGAGTATGGTATTCTTATCAATCCCAATAAGTACGAGTTGGGCAAACCCTCCTTCGATTTCCTTGACCACCATATTTCTGCCGACAGCATTACTCCCCTCCCGGCACCCACCTCTCACTTCACTATTCGTCGTTACCGACAGATGTTGGAAGGCTGCCAATTCTTTGTGCTTACGCACCACAAACTCCTGGTTCATGCCTTGTCCTCTGCCTCCAAACGGCGATCTCCTTGTGAAATCCGTCACCTTTACCTTATTTCCCAAATTACCACCGATGTCCATCATGTAGCAGGTAAAGACAATGCTGTTGTTGATGCCCTCATCCGTATCGACGTCAATTCCCTGACCACACAGTTTATTGTCGACTTTGAACAGCTTGCTGCAGCCCAAGACCAAGATGACGAGCTTCCTCGGTTACACCATTCCTCATCTCTTCAACTTCGTAAATTTCCTCTTCCATCATCATCTCACATTCTTATTTTTGATTCTTCTACTAGGCACCCATCCATTTTGGACAGCTTCCACTCCTTGGCCCACCCTGGCATCAGGGCCACACAAAGACTTCCATTTAAGCGCACTGTGTGGCCCAGCATCAACAAGGGCATACAGCAGTGGACTAAGGCATGTCTACCTTGTCAGAAAGCCAAAATTCTTCGACACACCGTCACCCCTCTTCGTACCTTCGACTCCCCTGATGCTCAATTTAACCAAATTAACTTGGATCTGATTGGACCTCTTCCCCCTTCAAATGGTTACCGCCACCTCTTCACTTGCATTGATCGCTACGCTCGATGGCCTGGAGCCATCTCAATTATGGACATTCCTGCTGAAACTGTTGCTTGTCACCAGCTGTGTCGTAATGTTCAGAGTCCCTTCTACTGTTATAACCGATCGTGGTGCCCAATTTGAGTTTCCACTATTTCACTCCCTTTCAAGATTACTTGGGACTGCAAGCGTTTGCACCAGTGCTTATCATCCTATTGCCAATGGCATTGTGGAACGTGGTCATCGTCAACTTAAAGCCTCCTGAAAGGCCCAACTGAATCCTTCCGACTGGACGCAAACTCTTCACCTGATCTTACTTGCAATTTGTACTACGATCAAGTCTGACATTTTATACTGCCCTGCCAAACTAGTTTTTGGTACTTGGCTGCGTCTTCCCAACAAATTTGCTGCCTCTTGTTCTACTTCTGCGGTTTTGAATCCTGCAAGTAAGGTAGATCATTTGCAACGTTTTATGTCTTCTCTTCCTAACTCTGCAACTCACACTTCAAGCTGTGTCACACATGTATCTCCCGACTGATCAACTTGTACTCACGAACTTTGTCCGCGATTGTTCCGTCAAGTCTCCGTAGGCCTACAGTGGACCCTCTCGCATTCTCAAGTGACATCCCAAATTCTTCACTCACGACCTTCACGGCAAATCGGACAATGACTCCCTTAATGGTCTCAAGCTTGCTTTCTTCCACACATTCGATTCTCTGCAAAATGTTTCTTCTGCTGCTTCAACCGTTACAACACCTTCTACCAACGTCAATGTTCGACTGTCCCATCTCTGCCCAATTCGCTGACAACGATTTGGTCTTAGAGTCCACTTTCCGGACCACTTTATTTAGTTCAATTTAATATGGACTTTTGGGCTTTCCTTTTTTCACATATGTATCGTTCACTCCTTTTCACCCCGTTCTCTACGGGGGGGAGCTTTGTAGTGACTCAACTTCCAACGAACAACACCAGCAGTCCAACCCACATAACACGCTTAAGTAACACGACCGCTGATATAAATTTCTTTCTAGATTTTTCTAGCATGTCCCAAAAAATTTTTTTCCCTTCGTCTAAATATCCTAGCTCTGCTGTAAATCTGGATTATTCACTTTTCATCAAAAACATGCGAGTGTCTAGCTAACGCAAATGGCTGTTTTGTTTTATCATAAGAAGTGCGCCACATAGTTTGGGTGAGTTAATTTTGTTTTAGAAATCTTTAATGAGTTAAAGGCTTAAACATTCATGTAGACTATTAGAAAAAAAACCAATTAACATAATGGAAAGCAGAGAGCAAATGCCTCAGAAGCTACAGGAACAAGCGATACCTGACACTCCCTAAAGCAAAAAAAAGTATACTCTTCGCCTTCATAATTTGAGACATTCTGCTAAAAACATACTTAAATGCGCTTTTTGTCTGACACTCTTTAGAGTGTGAATCGTTTGAAAAGAAAGTAAAGATATTCGGGAACCATTTTACAAGGAATGTATCAAATCATTTGTCAATGTTTTGATACATTTCTTATTGATATAACCTGCTGTATTATCTGGTAAATGTTTATTTAAAAGTTATAGAGTCTCTACTCTATAAAAACATCCAGAGTCTCCATTGTTAAATCTTCCATAGATCCATAAATCAAGGAACCAATCCATGCAAAGTAAACTACACGACTGTACAACAACAGACAGAGGGCTGACTGATCTAACAACAAAGATCACAACCCTACTTTGCCTAATACCAAAAAATAATCTAAAATAAACGTTTGTGTGTTTAGATGTGGGGGTTTTGCTTTGACCAATTAATAGCAACTTTAAACAACACCTATAAAAGTAAACAGGGTGAATTGCTTAATTAAGCATTACAGGTTGCGGAGGTTATGCACCGTGCGACATTAAAAATACTTAGAAAGCCACATTACTCAGCAGAATTACATGAATTTAAATAACATTTTGCGCAATTTCGTGATTTTTTTTACTCTCCTCGACTCACACGATAAGTAAACTGGCATACAACATGCTAGGACGATTTAGATAAATTTGTCGATAAACAAAGGAAGGAGAATTACCGTTTATTCCTAAAACTGCAAGTTAAGTGCAGTGTAGCGTCTATCAAAGACAGGATATACTTAAGAAATCGCAAAACGGCATACCATAGTGTTGTCTGATGATTGAAGTTGTTCCTATTTCAGCTTAGTTCAAGGTTACGGATTCATTTCTCGTGACCACGTCGTTTGTCTGAGCATTTATCATCTCAATAGTTCACAGTCTTTCTCCGTCTTCTGCTATTCGTTTAGAATTATACTAGAATCCCTAAAGCAGTTAGAACACAAATATATTCTAAATCCTGATACGTCTTCGTTTCTAAAGTTGTTTTTTGAAGTAAGTGCCGAGAAGAATGATAAAACTCTCAAGGAAGTATTGACAAATAGAAATATATAGCATAAAATAAATCTTGGGACAGCAGGAGTTTTCCAAAATTGACTCAGCATAGCAAGTCCTACAGTGTTAAAAGCTGGCTTGCTAAGAGAATGTTTTAATGAGATTAAATAAGAAGGAACAGATTAAAGGCAGGACACAAATCTAAATCTACCTCTCCGTGAGACTATCTCATTTTAATGGTATTAGTTTATTGGCGATTATACAATATGAATATGAACACAAACAGGACCCGGTCATCCGCTATTTCTCCAACGGAATAATGACGTGAAAATCGAAATTCTAACTATAGCAGAGAATGAACACTTGTTTAGGGGCGAAAAAATGTTCAAATAGTTTGTAATTTTGTGTTGTTTTTATCTCAGAACACTTTGGAAATGTATTTCCTTACTTCAACAGAACCAAGCTACCAATTCAACATAAGCGAACGTTTCTAAGTCACCTGCAGAAGCCCAAGGCATGCGTGTAATCAGCAGTAAAACACCGCTGTCCATAAATTCACTCATTCAAATCAGAGCATTTCAGCCCTACTATTTAAGTAGGATCATGATTTGAGGAGGTCCTGTTGTTTGAGAAAACCACAGGCGACAACTACTTATTCAGTTTTTGATGTTATAAATGGCACAAAGGATACCACAAAGTACATCACAACTATTTAATGGCTCGAGAAACACAGAAAAGATAAATCCATG
>JANTCA010079742.1:0-14673 GCA_024741275.1 Chironex yamaguchii
CCTTATGCATTTTGGCGCATTCTGAATTTTCTAGTAAATGTTGGCCTATGGCAGAATCGCATGTTTTGGCAGTCATTCTAGAGAACAGCCATCTCGCGCTTGGAAAGCGAAAATATACTCCTTTCTGTCAAGTCATCTGTCACAGTAGAGTGCATAGTGGCTCTAGATAGAGTACATGAGCGATGACGTCATAAAAAACTGATTCTGGAATTTCTGATTTTAAACCACGTATTCTAAAGTATATTATGAAATAATCACAAATTGTAAAACTGTAAACAAATTAAATAAATTATTAGGGATATACAAAATCGATAGTCACTTCAAGCCTTGCTCGTGATTTCAGGAACCAAGCCAATAACACAATCGTTTGTACAGGAAATCTTAAACATTGAAAGCAACAGTTGCCATATCTCAGACAATTCTTGTCATATTAAAATGAAATTTGATAAATTTGTTAACTTGTTTAAGTTCTTTAAGGATCTACCATCAAAATTAATAAATTCTATAAAATATATATAATATAAAAATATATGATTTATGACGTCGCACTTCACCACTCTTATTGCTTCCTTTGTATGGTAAATTCGGGACAGGTCCTGCGTTCGGCCATGTTTGCAAAATGAATGTCAGCTATGTGTAAAATATATCTCATAGATGTTTGTCTTCTCTTTGTCAATGTAGCAGATATAAAAGATGCAAAATATATATTTAGGAATCCTATTCATATTTTTTACCAAACTAAGATGTTGTGAAGAAATTACAGGGTTTTAAAACCCGTCTAACTACATTACAGGGTCCACGCCACGAATTTAAAAGAGGGAAAGCAAGGCTTATCACTTAAACTTGAATTAAGAAGCTCAAAATCTGCAATATGTCGTGGCTAGATTGGCCAGAAATACTTTCTGAAATAGAAATAATGGTTGTTGAGTTCTCCATTTTCCAGGTTTGAGCCCTTCAAACCTCTATTACACCACTTCCGACCACCTCCTATGCCCTAAAAGTAGATGTTGTAAAAGCAAAACTCAACATCCTGTTTTTCCTCATATCACAAACTCAAATAAAATTTTCAACATTAACAATAAAATTACAATGTATACTGAAATATAAGAATGAGCATACTTTATTTGAATACAATTGTAAGGACTTTGACTCTAAATAGTATAAAATACGCATATAAACTTGCAAACTTAAATTTGTTTATTGTTCTATTTCGGGATATTGTATTAGCTTGTACACAATACGACTATACTAACAAAATACACTTAAAGAAAAATTTACAAACCAGAGTTAACAAACTTGCCAAATTGGGTTACACGATTTGGTCTATAAGCAACTAAATCGTTTGCTACGTGGATAAAAGACAAGCTGTCTATTATTCCCTTGTATATAGCTAAAACCACTAGAGGACTGAATCTCTTTTGTATCGTCGTTGAGGGCAAGAATGTTTTGATTCTTCGTTTTAATGAAAAAGAGCGTTCTGGCGTAGCAGTTGTGGAATCTGCTACGAAAACATGGTAATTGCTGTTCTTCAGTATTGGATGCTCTTCTTTGGATGCTTTGAGATCAAAATTCACCTTTCGGTATCCTTACCAAGTGTGCGCACAACTGGGAACTCTGGCGATAACACGGAAGCATCCAAATCCTCACTGTACTTAGCAGCCAGGTTTGCCATCTCATCATCACACAATTGATTATTAACAGATTTCAGTAACAGCTGCTCAACTGTTGCAAAAAACTGGTAGCTTGGCTGATCGAACCTGTTATTAATTGCCACTATGACTAAATCAAGGGCTTCAAAGCAGATGCTTTGTAATGCACTTCCATTGTCAGTGGATAAAACGCCGTGCTGCTATTTTCTTGAGAGCCAGAGGTACTCATGTGGTGCAAGATGGAGTAATTCGGCTTATGGCGTTTCCTTGGGAGAAAAAGACTTTCTATCCGGCATATGTCTGGCTGCTTTTTGCTTTACCAATTCAAACAAAAGGGTGAAATCTCTATCTTTTGTCATATCTTCTATAGTCTCTACAGTTAGTTTTGCCAACCGTTGGCCACTTTTAAAGCTAATTTGTTACTCTTGTTTCTAATAAAGATACTCGTTGCTAAATGTTATATTACGTCGATTTAGCCCTGCCATCCATGTCATACTTTTAAACAAGAACAATGAGTCAATGAATCGTAGCTCAATGAAGTACCGTCAATTCTCACTCTTGGCAAAAGAGGAAGCATTTAATGTTGACAGGCGACTAGCATAAAACAGCAAACCTTGTGTCACAGTGAAGCGAGGGGAAGCTTTCAAACCAATTATGTTGACAAGATCTTGCTCTTGAACCAACAGCTGTAGTTTGAGGAAATGAACAGGTTTTTGGAGTCTCAAAAGGAAACTGTACAATGGCCGGCCAGTCAACGATCTGATGATGATCTAAAATCTTGATGAGTTGCAGGGATGGCGCCAGGGAAGAAACGCTGAGGGGGCTGTAATGTCAGAGTGCCGACAGTGAGTGAACCAAAAAAGTTTTGTGGCAATTCAAGTTCACTGAGATGACAATGCAACAAAGAAACCTGGAAGTGAAAGTTATGAAAGTGCCGACAGCGCTTAAAATTTTTCAAAAATTGAGGTGCCGAAGGGGGGACTCGATGGATTTCTGGGGGGCTCCCCGGTGGCGCCATCTCTGATGAGTTGCTGCAGCAGTGAAATGGTGTCTTTTTTCTTCTTTGCAATCGAGTACTCACTTACGAAAAAATTCGGTCACTTTTCTGCTTCTCATTGTCGATCAAATATTGATACTTGTGAAATTACTAATCAAACCAGACCATTCCTTGTGAAAACCAGGCCGAGATACAAAAAGGCAAATAGGCTGAAATTACTCGAATAAAGTGAGACTCTTATGATGATAAAACTTTAGTTCGAAGACAATATCTGTCCATTGTAAGAGGCTTCATTCATGGGAAATAACATCCCTCTACAGGGAGTCTGCTGCTTTCAGCGTAAATACAGTAGTTTCGTGTGATCGTTGTTGCCATTGTTTGCAAATAGCCGCTGAGTCATTGACAGAATCTGCTTTCAAAATGTGATCAGGTTTAAGTCCACAAATGGAATAGCATACGATGTATTTGGGTGCAACCTTTCCCTTTATGACGATTCAATTACTTTCATCTTAATTTTTCTAGGTCAAACAACTTCTTTGAGCATATTTCCTTCTTTTATTGCATATTTTAACTTATTTGCTTTGCCAAAAAGTGGGGGCTACAGCTCCGCCCCCCGGTGGCGTGACCCGTGCAATGAGGTCATATGCATAAAAGTTCAATAAGGAATCGTTTTTATCAAGAAAGTTTTATTAGTCCACTGCCAAAATGATGGTTTAGGATTATCTCTCTTTAGCCTGTTGGCTCCTAGTAAATGATATTCCTTCGATTTGCAATAACCAATAATTTAAAAGTGGATCATTACTTTACTGACTGGACTCGCGAAAACCTTAATATGAACAAGTAGCTTTGGTAAACTAACACATTCTGTTTTCCTAAAAGCTTAAACTCGAAGGATTAATTCAATAAACGTGATTGTCTGTGAATGCGTACACTGTTTAAAGTTTAAATTACTCCCTGAAAGGACTGAGCACGAATAAACTTGGAATAGTAATTACGTTAGAGGCAATCTGCGTGGTTGTGTTTAAGAGATACCCTCTAAACATTAGAAGCGCGTGCTTTGTCACTGACAGGCTTGAGAGGATGTTTTCTAAATTCACTTTTTGTTATTTGCAAGTCATGGACTACAAAAGTACTTTAAGTGGGAAATCTTCATAACTGATGGCCAGAAGTTCAAAAATCGTTTCTGTGTCTTATGGTCGTTTTTATCAATCAAGGCCATGTTACTAGGATTAGCAATTCCTCAGAGCAGCCTTGAGAAATTTCTTAGCAAGAACGTGTGTTTATCACTGATGGCCTGAGAGCTCAAAATGTGTGTTTGTTTATCGCCACAACAAGGTATTTGAGTGATTATGCCTATTTTTACACAGGAAAAAGACCTGATGAGTTGTTTGTTACTTTTACTTCAAAAGATTTGATTCCCTACCGAGGGTTGATATAAAATCATCGTAGCTTATTCATCTGGTATCAGACATTCTCATTGGTGTTCTTAGTAACGGAAACAGTTGGACTGCGTTCACTGAAATGTTTTTTCTTCATAATATTCGGATCTGGCTGTTTAACAGAAAAACCCCTGTCAATGCCTATATTAGATATACCTGTCAACAAATGCAGCTGAGACCAAAAATAGTCCTCTCATCATATTATTCTCGATAGAGCTAGCAATTAAGGATGAAATATTTGGAATAAACATGTTGTGATCAACAAACCGCTTGCACAATATTAGGGGCAACATAAAAATCCCACTACGGGAACACGTCTTGTTTTTGAAAAACAGCTTTATAGTCTGAATGGAAGCAAGTATTGACTCGACTGTGCTTGCAGACAAATATAAACATTTCAGGCATTGTACTAATACGTACAGGAAAATACTTTAACATAAGTCATTAAAGGCTGAACTAACTCAAGATCAAGGATTGAAAAATGATATCAAAGTAACCGAAGATTAGGATCTCCTAGGAAATCTTTTGTAGGCGATACGACCTGCATGTAGAAAAAAATCGTTGCCTACGCTAAGAATCTGATGCTGACTTTAATTCTGATTCGTTTGAGTTTTGTTTAAATCTTCGTACGCACTCCCATTAGGGTTCTTCTCGATGAGAAAAGTTTTGAAATCAAAGAAGCAAGCCTCTCACATAGCATCACTCGTGCTAAAAACCCACTCACAAAAAAATTCAGCTTCATAGGATAAGATTTTCAATTCCCTCAAAGTAAAAATCTAAAATTTTTTGCCGAAAAAATGGCTTAAGTGACCATTTTCAATGGTTTTGAGGGAATCTTAAATTGTAATAAATTAACCCTATTCTGGACCAAAATATTAAATGAAGCAGGTCGTTTTTCAAATTTCTTATTCTAAGTTCGATAGATAGCGTTATTATGTTATTGTTTGGCGACAAAAAATTATCTTTGGTGCGGTTGGCATTATTATACATGGATGTGGTCAGAATTAAATAACTTCAATAGATTTGTGGCAAAATTTTCAGTTTTATTTTACGTTGATATTTTCGAAATCGCTTCATATACAAGAAAGTTATCTCAACTTTAGTTTTAAGTCTCATGTTTCAGCGAACAAGCATCGTGATCCTGAAAATACATAACAAAATATACTAAGGACTATAAATACAAACGTGATTATTTCTTTATTTTAGTCTTGAGCTTTTTTATGGACTCCTCCATCCTCTTGTTGCTCATGGAGCCAGCGCCGCCGAGAGGGGGGTAGCCTGGGCGACTGCCCCTGGGTCCGGGCCATTTCGGGGGCCCGTAAGAAATTGAAGCTGTTTTATTCTGTTATATTTTGTAATGATATTAAAGTGAAGACTTAAAAGTTATGTTGCAATTACCTACTGTTTTCTCTCTTTAGCTTTGGCACAGTTGACTTAATTCCGCTTAGGCCAAATATCTTCTTTGAAAATTTAAAAAGCTTAAAAGGCAGCCCGTTTATATAAGCTGCCGGGCCTGTCCTAGCTCTCGGCGGCCCTGCATGGAGGTAGACGTCCTGCAAGTGAAACTTACGCCGTCCACTTTCAGCAGTCTCTTCTGCTTTTCGTCTTCATCAATTTGTCAACAAATTGATGCATCGTGCCAACAGCTCTCTCTGCATGACCATTAACTACAGTAAGGAGGACAGCATATTCTTGACGTATGTTGTCGGCCTTACTGTAGTAGGAACGACATTTGGCGACAGAGCTAACAAATCACGAAGAATCTCTACTTCTACTCCAATGACAGAAAACAGGTAGGAGGTTGATAGGTTTTGTATATCAGTTGAGTCGGACAAGCTTTGGTCAAGCACAGCCTGTCAGTCTTCTGCCAAGTACTGTTAACAAGAGGCTTGTTCTCTGATAGTGCAAATTTGTAGAATGCGGCAATTTTCTGCAGAGCAATACCTTTGTAAGTTTCATCTTCTTATGACCTGGCACCTCCTCATCTATGAGGAGAAGAGGCACCAGAGAGACTTCAATATACCAAGTATGCTTGAGCAAGAAATGCATAACCTTGTTCACAGCTGTTGGGTTTGAACAAACCAGTTTGTACTTGTACATCTGGTGGATGACTGTGACACCTCGGTATGGCACTTTAATCACACCCTCACTCTGGAAGTACCGTATTGCGTAAAAGCAACCGACAAATTCACTGAAACACTTAATGTTATGAAAAGTGCATGGTCGTTCTTCACAAATTGCAGTTGATCAGACAATGTCACAAGTTTCATTTAATCAAATGCCTTCATTATAAACAGTGGCGGCTGGTCCTGGGGGGGCACCATGGGCATTGCCCTACCATTCAAAAGCAGAGAAGGCCCTCCTTATCCAATTATTTTCTGAATTGACAAATTTTATCACTCCTAGTCATATTCAGGAACGACTTTCCGTGATTTCACATTGTCTTTCTACGCAGTGTCAACTGTCAATGCATGTCCGACGTTATCTGATGGTTGGCTTGAAGCAAACCACAGGGCTGCATTCTACTTTTTCTGTAGTGTTTGACCGTGAACAGCAAGGGCAAGAGAAAATCCGCCCTAGATTTTGGCATCTGGGCATGCGTAGTTCATACTGACTGTCGGCGACATCAGACGATTTTCCCTCATTTCTTGGGCAAAGTTGAATCTGCACGTTATCTCAAGAAATCAGAGGGAACCTTGTGTGCAAAACGTTTAGCTCGGTGTTGTTGTGAGCGTCTTTTGAGCGTCAGGCCAGAACCCTAGCCTCCTGGTGACGAGAGGTAAGAAAAAACAAGCTTCGTTAGCTGTCTTCTATCTTCCTTGACAGCTTATTGTCTCTTCAAATACACCTTGCAGTAATTAAGAGAGTTCATTGATGCTCTGACTGATTTCCAAAGTTCACCAGCTGGTTGGAATCATGGTCAAAATCAAAGTGTTCAAAAGTGGTTTTCAGACGTATGAACAATAGGCTGTCTGGCCCACTGTTTTTGTCACATGTGACCTCATGCCAAAAGTGCACCATCCTCAGCTTTGTCACATGGTGTCTATAGGCAAGAAAAACTAGATCGTGGCCAATTTCTTTAGTTATTCTCGCCAATGTTCCTTTGTGAACGCCAGTGCCAGAAGAAGTCGTATCATAAAGAAAGGCCTTCAACATCCACTTTTAAGATCATACTATTGCCAGCCGATTGAGACTTTTAAATTCTTTTCGTCAAACAATGACATGATGGCGCTATCTACGCAACTTGAAAAACATTGGAAAACTACTCTTTTTTGTCTGATATTCGGGTCAAAAGGAAGAACAAGGACAAGAACTGGTTTGATTTCATGAATATTAAGGTTACCTCAACGCCATTGAAAATGGCTATTTAACCCTTTTTTCGGCACAAAAAATGTTTGCTTTGAGGGTGTTTAAAATCTTATTTTATGGAGCTGACTTCTTTTTTGAGTGAGATTTAGCATCAGCGATCCCATTGGAGGAAGTCATTTCCTTTACTGTTAAAATTTTACAACTAGAAGAACCCTAACTTCCATATAAATGTATAATGACAGAGTAATTGGTTTAATGGAGTGACAAAGGTGATTGGAAAATCACAAATGGAGAGAAGGCTACGAGGGACCGTGCTGTCTGAAGAAAGATTGAGCATAAATGTCTCCAGAGATTGTCCACGACTTGACGAAACCTAAAGAGAGAAAATTGGCTTAGGGACGTGATTCTTGCTATCTTGTCCAAAACTAAGTTTTAGCAAGGCTTTTGATAAAACTGGCTAGGTAGTGAGCGATTGTGACCACTGAGGTTGTGAATGCTGGTTGCAAATCTGATGACGTTCCTACTGAGTGAAACAGCAAAGCATGAAAAAATGAAAAATCATTGCAACATTGTCGAATGTTACAAACTGATAAATGAACGTCATTGAACTATCAATAAATACTAATAATAATAATACAACAAGTGATTATAAAGTGTTGTGATCATGATTTTTACGTTATCTTTACAAGTATGTGCCCCCACTCCAAGACAATAGTGCATGTATTTACTCATGATGCGCTTTTTATTCCTTCGCTCTTCATCTTTGCCATGACTATGATCATTAGCATCACTTCTGCTGCAATGTACGATCTTTACCAGAATTCTTTGGGACACTTGTAAAAGTTTAGAAAAAAACCTATTAATCAGCAAGCTTCTTCTCCAAGGCCTTTATTGTAACCCCCCCCCCCATTCCCCCTGAAACAAAGTTGTTCTCCCCACTAAGTACTTACCATGTAGTTACCGTGCAAAAGGTTTTGTTTGTCATACTGTAAACTTTTCTCAAAACAAAACACTGTTTGGTGGAGGAGGAGGTTAAACGGTACTTACCAAATCCGAAAAATGCAAAAGGTTTCAGGACTTTAAGCAACGAATATGGTCACAAATACCATTTCACAAAGCATAACAACAATCCTCTTTTTAAAGAGTCCCACCTGAGGGATTCTTTAAAACGTAAATCCATGGAAAAGATAAGTCAGGTATATAAATGAAACACCCCCTGGAAGTTAAAATGTTTTCCCAGCTGTTAACTACTCAGATTCCTTGGATGATTTAAGTTGCACGTTATTTTGCAATCTGGATGTATTCGTATCCTGGATGTGTCTTTTGCATTTTCAACAAATCTATCTATGTTTGCCTCCTGGTTTCGCATAATAATGGACCCTATTTGATTACCCTACTTACGTTTATCTCTTTCACCCACTTGTAGTAAGGTGTACTGCGTTTCCTCATGAAAAACAACAGATGCTGGATACAGTTACAACGAAAACTAAATAAGCGACATTCTATCCTAGCGAGATTATGGTGAGTTTTAACTTTTTCTAAGGAGTTAGAGAATGGAATGAGAAGCTGGATACTCCTCTGACGAATTAATTGCAGAATCAAACGGATTGCTGCAAAGCTGCCATTTCACAAGTTCGGCTGGCCAAACAGAGAAAAATGGAAAATAAATAGAGAGAGAAAGGTGAGAGAAAAAAAAGAGAGAAAGGTGCTACCACTTTAGACCATTACTCTGGTAAACCACAACTTAATAAACCACTGTACCACTTACCAACTAGCATTTGTGTTAAACATCAATTTCATTTAATCTTTATCAAACGGAACCCTTCTTTACCACTTCACTCAGTATTTAAATTTACAATGCCTCTCTATCTCCGAGTCACGGCAGGGCGTTGCGTCGTTAACAGAACCTTCATTTATGTGTGAGTATAGCGCATCCAAAATAACAGACGGCAGTAAATCTTCCAGAGACTGTAATAAACTCTGTTTATCACTTGCCATATCTCATTTTGCGTACCTTGTACTTCCTGTTTTGAGTCCACCGTAAACCTAAACGACCTCCCAGTTAGTGTTTATGAAAACTACATTTCCCTCTTCCTTACAATTGGATGGTCCTTTGTCTTTACCTAGGTTTGCCATAGCAGCGCCAGTAGGATTAAAGGCATCACTTCCATGATTAGCAGCTGCGGGGTACTCGTCTGTGGTTTGACCCGGTTAAGAAAACGCTGCCTTTTGACGTAGGGTGGTAATTCACGTCACGATGACTTTACGCCATCCAAGTTAGTTTGCGTGCAAATTCGAGGTACACATTTCACACCTCCTCGTCCCAGAACCTTATACTTCGTTTCAAAAAGACGAACAAAAGTAGCAGTAAGACCTGGTTGATGATTCTCTTTCTCTGAGATTACTGGTTTCTTGACCAAAAGGGCGACAAATGAAACGAATACAGTCAAACAAACTGTATGTACCATAAAGCACTTTCTTCAATATTTCTTGTATTAAGACGTATCAAGGCAGGAAAATGTGACTTACATTTATTACATTTATAGTATCTGCTGCTTTTTCCAACAATATTTTATGATTCTTTATTGAGCCGGTAATATAGTAAGAACGTGTTTATGCATATTTTGTTTACCAAATACGTAGGTGTACTTGAAACGTAAAGGTTTACCTCACTTCATCAAAAATATTATAATATTTTACTTGTACGTATTATTAAGAATTCAAGTAGAAGTGATAATCTATTCAAAATCAATTAGCAATGAAAATGCGCAATCGTTGGCAAAGCATAAATTAGTTAATTATATAATTATTACTGATTTACGCTTGCAAATTTAACAACTTAATATTGGCACCGTTAAATATATTCTACAAATCTTATGTTCTTGGTAATCCCCCTCTGTATCGTCTGCATTATCAACACGGAAGTGTAGGATTTCGACTTAGAAATGCATGTATGTGTCTTATTTACCAGAATAACACATTTATACACGATGCATAATTTCTAAGTCATTTATATTTGTTACTGAGTTTTTACTCCCTTTATTACTGGAAAAATAATTCTTGCTATTTTTCTTTGTGTATGAAAAAGCACTTATCTATGTGCATTGTTCAAATACTTTTTCATAAGTAATTTCTACAACCAAAGTGGCATTTCAATTTTGATTCAACAGCTAGTCTTAATTACCATTTTACTTAAATTTTTCGAATTTTTTGACAAACACCCGTATCAAATACGGCAGGTATTAAGTGACAGATGAGTTTTATAAGTAATAGTTGACACTGTAAAAAATGACAGTATCTCAATTTGTGTTCATATTTCATTCATAGTATGTAGTCAAACAGCATGTATGCAGGGCAAAGAAAGCAATGATTGGACGTTGAACTGACTTGCTGAAAGAAAACGGACAGTGAACTCAGCTGCGCTTCAAATACCTCCGACTGCTTTATCAGTCTTAAATTTTTAATTACTGTCCATTCTCTTGCGTTGTTTTTTAAGATCGAATCATTGAGACACGAAGAGCCAATTGAGCTACGACAGCTGTTTTGTTGAAGTCTCTAAACCTCTTGTATCGCGTAGAGGAACATAATATGACATGATGATTGGCAGCGGGCTCTTCAGCGTTTAGACATAATATTGAACTAGCTTGGGTCAATATGCAAAATACCTCTGTTGTTGACTCACTAGTGATAAAAGCCTTACATTCTAACGCACAAGGAATCAATGCAGTTTATGCACAATCCGTCATTCACTGACTACGTCTCGCTCATTCACTGTTTTATCTTAAACAGAAGTTAATTCGGATGGTCTTAGCAATTCAGCTCTCGGATTTAAAAGAGAAAAAGCTTTTCACTTTGGATTATGCTATTAAGAGACAAAAAGCATGTGAATTTGCTTTTGTAACTATTCCTAAACCGTAAGTTCTATTGATCAGTTTGTCAGAAGCAAATTTGACCGTGGAGTCACAAATGAGGTCCATAATGTGAATATTTTGAAATGCTTGCCACGTACTTATCGAAAATATGAACTGTCTTGAGCTCAAGAAGTAAGAGTTCTGTTATCAAATTTCTGACTTGAGTCACTTAACTGGATGGGAATACATTTTGCAAAAAGAACATTTATCTCAACTGCACAAAGTAAAACGAAACCATTTGGATTCACACCAGAGAGAATTTCGACAAAGGTAAGCTTGCCAAGTCCTATATCTCTTCTTTTACTGAAACCCATCGGTAATATTGTTTTCAACTTTGTAAATTGCCTACCACGTTTTGACGGACAGCTGATAAAAAGTAAACGACCTTTCTCTAGTGATGTACTCGCTCTGACAAGACTAAGACAATGTTCTATTTGTGTGAGCCATAAGTTTATTCCATACTATTCCTTCCCGTCTTCAGTGAACTTACATACGAGATTTGAAAGTTCAAGATTTGCAAGGACATCAAAACTCGTCACATTAGTCGGAAAGATGTGAAAACGGGCACGAAACTTAAAGATTGATTACCCATTGATGCTATAGCGAGTTCGTAAAGTTACGTTGAGGGCAATGGGTTTTCAAGCCATTAGAGTTTACCTCTTATGTGTTTACCTTAAACTGGAATAAGCGATCTACTATTAAACAGTGACGAGTATATTTTTTCCAGAGAGCGATAATTTAATTTTGAATTAAAAAGAAGCACAAACCAATTACGGGTGTTTACTCGATTTTCTTGAATTCCGAACGTCATTTTATGACGCGAAATTGTTTATTCGGCATCAAATTATGACAACTGAAACATTTAAACACGAATATTTTCAAGATTCGTGTACCTCATGTTCTTGATAGAATAAATAATTTTAGGCACAATTTTAGCTCATACTCCACCAACAAAAAAGTGAAATATACCTATCTTGCAACAATATTCTATGTGCTTTTACAATGCAACAATGGCCATATTACTTTTAAAGTAGATTTCCTTTAGGAAGAAGGACTAATTAAGGCTTGTGAATCTTTCGACGATCGCAATGTATGATATGTAAGTTTATTTTCCTTCAGACACTAGCAAGTATCTTTAGTAGGACATAGCAAGTGCCTGATGCTCTATACCGTCTCTGTGACAAATAGGAATTGTGTTTATAGATGTCTCCGTCTTTCTCGAAACCCTTCTTTCAAGACTGCTACATAACCCATAAGTGAAAAGTTTCAAAAACTGGTCTTTTAATGTCGATAGGGAAAATTTTGATGACATAAATTGGTTCGTATCAAATTAAAATGTACCTGTCGACCACTAATATATATGTTTCAACTCATTCATACAAACATAATTGATATATATATTTCCTTATTTCACTATTAGATTATATAAGCTGTTCAGCAAACAGTCTGCACATGTGTAGACTTTATTAATGCATTTAGGAATAAATGAATTAGCATGTATATGCTAACTTGCACAGAGAAGTATCTGTATACATACTATCCTAGTAATTTGAGCATTGCCACATTTATGATCAACGTAATAAAGATGGAATCAAAGCGCCATAGCACCTAAAATCACTAGAGTACGAAGCAAATCTATGCTTATATATAACGCATAATGTCCTTTTCTAACACTTCCGAGAACTTTTGAGGGTTGGAAACTCGATTCCACTCTACGTTTTTTGGTTGCAGTTCTTGTGATAATGTTTTGTATTGTGTGGCTGTGTGCCCTATTAAGAGTGGATATTTTTTCATACTAGTTCTGCTAGTTTTATATCATAGTCAGGACTTCGTTTCGATGTTTATAATTGAGACATTACTTAATCGACAATTATAACACTTATTTGAAGCATTTCTTGAGTTACTCATTGCAACCATTACTGCGAGGCAAACTATGTGTTAAACATATAAATCCATATATCTACAGGGGGCCATGCACAAAAATTTAAAGTGGGGAGACTCAAGCTAACAGCACTATGTCACTAGGAAAACAACGCTAAACGGACTCAATTCTATCACGATTTGACTATGGCTTTATGACTACTGTTGTTAGCGAAACTATGATTCATTGCTGCTAGCGAGATTTGGCAAGTAAATAATGATTTGAATGTTGGAAATAATACTTATGACAATTACTTAATAATAACAAAAATACATGCGTCTTACATGCAATGTACAACAATACAATCAGTGTAAAAATCTCTTTGTGTGTTGTATGTAAGTGACTTAGACGTTTAAGCTAAAATTCGGGCTCACTCAAGAATTTTTTGTTAAAATATAGAACTGGTGTGCTATCATGAATATACATAAATACGAAGTATTCAAGTAGAGGAAAATCAACCTCATCAGAACACTTGCCCATAGAGCACTTTGTATTTGTTCAAAATCTAAATAAATTACGAAACTACGAAAATAAAATTTCAGGTTGAAAAAGAAAACGATTGTTTATTACCTTTTCTTGATGTTTTAGTGGAAATAACTGACACTAATTTGCTAACAACAGTTTACCGAAAAGCTACTTTTACTGGTCAGTACATTCGTGGGATTTTTTTTGTCCAAAAAAGAGGAAAATCAACCTTATCAGAACACTTGCCCATAGAGCACTTTGTATTTGCTTAAAATCTAAATTAAAATCGGAACTAGGGAAAATAAAATCTATTCTCCTTGAAAACGGGTATCCAGAAGACGTTGCTTCTAGAATTCGTGGAGAAAAGCTCACTGCTTTTGCAAACGAAAGATCTTTTGGGCCTCAAAAAGGTCCTGTTTACAGTGAAACTTTCTTGGCTAGACAATGTTTCTATCCGCATAGAAACACATATTAAAAAGCTTTAGTTAAGTGCTTCTCTGCTGTCAAATCAAGAATTATTTTCACGACTAGGAAGATCTTGCCATTCATTCACAAGTATTGTGTACCTACCACACAAAAAAGCTTAGTAGTATATGATTTTTGTGCCGATGTGAAGCTCGGTATGTAGGTTGCACTTCTTCAAGATTGGGTGACAGGATCAAACAACATGCTCCAGACACGGTACGCCAAGCATCAATTCCTCCTAGAGAACAGCCAACTCGCGCTTGCAAAGCGAAAATGACTGCCAAAACATGCGATTCTGCAGTAGGCCAACATTTCCTAGAAAATTCAGGCTACACCAAAATGTATAAGGACGAGAATTTTCGGATAATTGGCACAGCTAGATCGTCTTTTCATCTTAGTGTATTGGAGCCTGTCTACATTAAAACAAGAAAACCAGTTCTCTGTAGGCAGAAAGAGTTCGTTTTTTCACTTGGACTCTTCCAATAACGTTTTGTTTCTTTATTTTCTCTTTCTTTGT
>JANTCA010079753.1:255-10351 GCA_024741275.1 Chironex yamaguchii
TTACCAAGATTTCAACATGCCCAAGTTCAAACCGGAACCCTCCCTCTACGTTAACACCTCATCTACCTTATCACTGATAGACTTGTTTTACACATGCTAGGCCCCATGTTTCTCCAACTGAGTAGTTATGCGACGTCCTCAAATGCCTTTCAACTGGTACTTTATGCAATGGTTGTCAGTTGTCAATCAAAGTGAAAATAATGGTGTAACGGGAAATATAATTTAAAGGACAGAGAAATGTATGACCACTTCTAGCGGCATCGAAAACGAATTACGGATTGCGGGAGAAAATCAAATACTAAAAGAGCCCTAGTGACCTACATCATTTTAACACCCCACGAGAAAGAGGAATAAACAAGTCGTAATAGAGCCAAAAAGTAGGGCACAGGATCGAAATTCAGTGGAGATTCAAGACCCCAGACGCTTTATGTTCTGAGTCGTAATCTTGTGTGACACGCTCCTTTAAAGGTAAGAAACATGCTCCTTCACAGGTAGAACCACTGATATTCGAACCAACGCCCTATTGTAAAGGACGCTGGTGTTTGTCCACTTATATTTCAACCTATGCCTGGTCCATCCCAGTTTTCACAAGCCATGACGCAATCGCATATTGAGCAGATGCACTGCTTGCGTTGCATGTCCAAAATCATAATTTAAAATCGGCGCATCAAGAATTTTGTATGCTTATTACATATCGTAAATGACGAAATTAGCGCCCCTTGCCATGTAACCGCCCCTGCCGAACAAGCGCCCAGGAGTAAAGGCAATTATTTGCAATTAGCGCCCCCTGCTTGAATAAGCGCCCCCTACACAAACGGGGCGCCAATTTAAATACAAAAAATCAAACGGGGCGCCAATATAAATACAAAAAATCAAACGGGGCGCTTATTTGAATTTAGCAAAAGAAAACATATTTTATTCTCAACATGTATTTCAATATACTTAAAAATAAATCATCTTATTGTTAGTCGTTTCATGATCTTGGCCTCCGAGCCAACTCTAAGTGAGAATATTTCTTTTTAATCTTCAAAATTTCTGCAGAAAGAACAGTGGCAACCCTCAAATCGTCAGTAAAGGCTGGAAAATTCGGCGGAACGACAAATCCAACTTCGTGTTTTCTCGGTCCGACAACCACAGCTGAAATAAAGTTTCCTTCTTTGTTTTTCATAAAATAATCTATGAGACGAGAGAGTTCAATAGGAATATGACCAACAAGGGTTCCATCTTTTCTATAAACTCCAACTGAATACTTATCATGGCCTAGGGCTTTTCTCGGTGGTCTTTTTTGCAGTCCAACGTTTCGCTGAGCACGGGAGTCCAGTTGGTTTTATAAACATGATGCCCTCTTATGCCACACGTAAACTCAATTTTGTACATCATGTCGAAGTTGATGATGGTTGTTCGTGGCATTCTTTTTTTCCTCGTATCTTTTACAAATTCCGCGTGATTCAAAAAAACGCCAATCGTCAATCTTAAGCGAAAAAGATGTCAACCCGTCTGAAATTGAGGAAAACGATGTTGCAATAGCAGGGCCTAAATTTCTAATGGTTGATTCAGACCATGAAGAAGATAAAGAAATTGACATTTTATAGGACCTTTCATTTTTTTCATCGACTGTGTATTATGTTTGTTATAATCTTCTTCAGAAAAAGAATTGGAAAACACTGGGGGAAAAATTTCTCCCTTACATGGTATGAGCAAAAATTAATAAGCGGCCACTGCCAAATAACCGCCCCTGCCGAATAAGCTCCCCCTGTAAAAGTTTATTTCTTAAATAAGCGCCCCGGGCGCTAATTTCGTCAATTACGGTAAATGTGCAAGACTCACAAAATCTTAGTATGTCTAATTTTTAATATTAAAATACATCGTATCCATACTGACGTTCTTTCTCTATTATAAAACACCGAAAATTAGGGCAGTTTAGTGAAAACACAAGAATATAGGATGCGACTGGGATAGGCAGAGAGATCAAATAGAACTAGCATAAAGATGAAATGGAGATGAAAGATAATGGGATGAAATCGGAATAAAAAAAAGGAGTTAATGCTTAGTCATAGGGCATCCAATAAAAAGGGAAACTAACCGGAAACTGCAAAGATGACAGTTTAAACAGTAGCATGTCTAATAAAACATGATTTACCGAGGAGTCGCCTCAAAATAAAAATCTGTCGAGGAATCATTTCACATAAAACTGTACAGGATAGGAAGCAATTAGAATCGTTATTCACATCTATACAGCAGCAAACATACACAGTGGACAAAGACAAACTTACCAAGAAGAAATTCTAATATGGTTGAATATAAGAAGGATAACCGTACACGTTACCATGAAAGTTGGAAAACCTGGTAGACATAAATAATAAACATGGATTAACCCTCCATTGGCACCATACGACAAAATTAAAAGATAAAAGCACTGAGCGCACTAGCTTAGTAATCAACGTTGATATGCTATAGCTAATTACATGAACTATAGGTTTACAAATTGATGGTTGTCCTGACACAAACTGGCTCCATACCAGTACAACAGGTTAAAATTGACATTAATTAAAGCACAAAAACGCGTCTAAGGCACATCACCAATTTCAACATAAACATTCCATGACCTCGCAGTTAAATAGCTTAACTGACAAAAAGATGGTGTAGTAAACGTCAAATGAATCTTATAACTCATCGTACCATAAACCAACTTGAAAGAGTTCATATCGCAATTTAGTATATGAATTAATCATCTTCAAAATTTGCCACATTGCGCTACAACATACGAAAGCGCATTTTTCGTCTATATTAAAACAAGAAAATGAGGGCTCTGTAGGCAGACAGAGTTCGTTTTTTTCGCTTGGACTCTTCGAATAACGCTTTCTTTCGTTGTCTTTTTTATTGCTTATGATTGGCTGATTTCGATCCGCGTTTCTTATAAAAAGGTTGCCATACATTCTTTCCTAAATTCATACTCTAAGGAGTGACAGACGGAACACGCTTTTAAGTACATTTTAGCGCAATGTCGCAGATTTTCAAGGCGATTTTCACGTTTTCTACCACAAAAAGATTGTTCACATATATATAAACATGAAATTTTAAAAACTAATCTCGACGAGGGGCTAAAACACAGTCACAAGTTAGTATATGTATTAAAATCAAACAGGGCAATAATAGGATATACGCCATGTACCCCTGAAGTCCTTTGGCTTCGCGATTGTTAGAAAATGCCCAGCTTTCGTGGCCAAGCGCGGGGCCATGTCACCAGCACTACAGTCGCCCGTTTTAACTTCCCCAGCACTAAGTTTTTCCGAAATAACCAAAATTTCGTTACCTTGCCTGACGAGAGATAGGTAACAATAAGCGCAAGCTTGTCAGCTGCACAAAGGAACCTAACGGTCAATTTTTCAGTTGCTAATTTACATTAATCACTAAGTCCGCCAAAGGGGTGTTGGTGATAAATAAGCGTAATTTTTTTGGGGGAGGAGGGAATCTTGTCAAGCGACCGTTAGGGACAAGTTTAGTAGCAGTTCCAGCAGATAAATGTTTCTGTTGTTTTTCAAAACCAAGGATTACTAATCTTTAACCAAATACTGATGCAAAAGTGGGTCAGGGACAAACTGACCAAGGCCAACCCAGTAGTAAGCCTATGATTGCCTGAACGCCAATTTTTCATAGAACGCAGAAATATGAGGCGTATTCAACACAGTACCAGCCCTTAATTCTGAACGTAATTTACATCCAAATAACATTATATGCGCTGCAATTGCAAACAGATGCTTAGTATAAGCTGTTTTCCGGTTAGTTTTATGAAGATATATCCTTGCTTGAAAATAAATCCTATATCAAAATCTTTCAAGCAATGCGCTCGGCTTCATTTCCACCATGATCGTATGTTTAATTTCAATGGCGTCATTTCAGTCTAAACATGGTTGACTACCCTAAGTAATATTTCCTGTTATATTCAAACATGACAACTAATAATATATCCTTTTGTATAATTTATAATGAATCGCAGCGGAATGGACGTCGATCACAACAACTTAAAAGATGAATCGAAGAACTTAAAAGATGCATTAACTCAATCTTCTGAAATCTAACCAGATCTAGGAAATATTTGGACGTCAACTAAGCTCATGAAGTAAACGACTCAAGTTAACTCTTAGTTATAATGCATGTAAACGTAAATACCGACGCTGATCGCACCCTGCTATTCACTAGTTGGGAAGTGTAATTAAAATTTGATGTTTTAAATAAAAGGGGTTTTGAGGGCATGGAGCCTGGGTACAAATTTAAGACATGTTACCCTGATGTATAACTTTATTCGACGACTATCATTGTTATGAAATCGTCTCCTTTCATTTGTGACTGAAAATGGCTTAGGGATATTCTGCAGTTCGAGGTTACAAAAGAAATGAAATCAAATACGGAAATCAGTGTTAAACTGTGACAACCGTTGAATAATAACATTATGGCCTCCTATTTCAAAGAGAATAGTATGTTACTTCATTATACGCTGACATTCGAATTTTCGGTCGCCAAAATCTATCATCAGCCGAATCAAAGTTTACAACTAACGTTTAATTTTTTTAAAGAGACAGACTGCTTCGATTTTGTTCCCTGAGGAATTCATGCCATTTTGTTTCCTCTTCTCTCTTAGAGTAAATAAGGGCACGAATCTTCGACCAGGTTAACTCCTGCAGCCCACATAGAAGAATATGCTGTTCCATAGTTTGAAAGTAAGATTGACAGTTGAGAAACGAGAACAGCGACGGATTTGTGAATATCATTATCAACTTACCCCAGCCAAGAAGGTAGAAATATTTGAGTTTTCCACTTCCTTTATCGATGACTGTGCGAGTTGACAGGAACAAATGAATTGCCTCTGCAAGCATCCAACTAAAGAATGCCAGGAAGCACAACTGAAGTGCACCAGACAATGCCAAGCAGAACCACTGAATAAGCAAAATAGGCACGAATTAACCAATTAAAAGGAGGTTTCAAATAGAATGATGCCTCCATGTAAAGGCTTGGTACATAGCTGCTAAATAGTTCACATGTCAGCAAAAAGTACATTACTGGAGTATGTTCCATTTCAATTTTGCTGCGAAAAAAATTTTAAAACATCGGTATTGAAACGCAGGCAGATAAAGCTAAGAGAATCATTAAAAAGTTAATGTCAATTACAAATAACGTGAAGCTGGCGGTATAAGATGGCAATAAACATATTAGAGCAGTTATCACTCTGACACCAAGACAGTATCGATTCTTTCCTGCAACACAGGGTATACACTAATTTGGCAATTAGGAAACAACGAACAAACAAACAAATCATCAAACGGCGATACATGGATAGCGTGTAGGTATCAAACACACGTCGCTTGTAGGACAAACACCCCATAACATAAGTGGACTATCAGGATTGAATGATAAATAGCTTTTTAATAGTTTCAGTGACAAAGAACGGGAGGCAACTTCTCTGCGCACAAAGTAACCTGACCAGGGCTTACCACTATAATTCTATGGATTAGAAAACGCATACCTTCTCGAAGGACAGTTTAATAAGTTTAAATGTCGGCAGCAATATTCCTCCCAAGAAAAGCATAAGGCCAAGAATGAGAGAGACGCAGACGTTCAGTAAAATAATTCGTCTATCTGCTCCAGTACCACTACATGAAAGAAATCAGAAATAGTAGTGCATTATAAAAAAATCTAAGCAGTATACCAGTAACAACAAGACAAGCAACAAATCTTCTAATTTTGTTTTTTTTCAAAAATTAAGAAACTTTGTTGATAAAAGCAACGATAACTCGTCAGTTTCGTTGCATAATATAAGGGCAGAAAGATGACAAAAAGGAAAAATAGAGGACTTTTCTCGGACATCAGGATAAGGGAAATACTTTGCTGACACGACGTTGAAGGGCAAACGTCGGTGCGGTTGCTGTTACAACAACAAAACACTTTACACGAGATATCCATGAAAAAAAAGGATGAATTCCAGATCTACTGTCACCATAACATGCCGGCTATTTGCCCAAAGCGTCTATGTTACGACTGTCCGCTATCAAGCTCCCTAGGTAACATCAACTCTCATTAGAGATGCTATGTACTTACTTGGGGCAGCAAACATGACCCATGCAGGTAAGTAAGGAAAGGAAAATACAAAATGCACATCCAATGATGACAGCTAAGCTCACAGATAGTATATATAATCCAGCTCCATCTCCATCCCGCTAGAAGAAAGAAAGTGAAGAATCTAAATCACTTCAAATGACATTATACGGCGATAAATTTTGTAGAACGATCAAAATGCAAAATAGGTAGTTGATTGTGATACAAATGCAGGGAAGCAAAAATGCAACTAATACCAGGCAGGGATGGTACATGGCGCAATGATTAGTGTCTTGAATGGGCAGTGGACTGTGGCTAAGTCATTCTCAACCTCAGTTCGATAAGATTAATTTCTTTTAGGTATTATTCACTTCCGATACTGTTGACCTGAAAGTCTCACCTCGCCTACCAGTCGTAGACAAGATAAACAGATATGTTAGCTTAGATTCACATTTGAGCGTAATTTTCCTTGGAGGTCAGCTTGAAAATTGCCACTTGTTTTCTCCATACTTTTGACTTGACTGTTGGTGCACTAAAGGCCAAACAGGTATACTATATCTACAGCAACCTGATATCTCCTTGAGAATCAAACATACATGGTCACTGCATCTTTTCACCAAATTAACTAACTTTGACCTGGCAATGAGAATGATTGTAATTGAGATTTAACAAGTTTCCCCTCAAGCTGATACCAAGTTTGTTTACAACATGTGGATAGTACGCCGAGGGCAGTCACTATGTTAAAGAATATAAACGATTCACTTACTTTGTTAATAATAGGGCCGTTATCTATCAGTCCAAAATTAGTAAGATGGTTGCATTCACATTCAACAGTGCGTTTTCCGTTTCTTCGTTTTCCAATCATACTAATTCGACAGCCTCGTTCTGACCAGCCCCCACTACCAGATCTGAAACGAGACAAAAAGTGATTGAAATAACACAAAAATCAGGTAAAAACCTATTTAATGGTATCCTAGTGTAATCCAAATTAAGATCAATTTATACGAATTGACCATTCAATGAACGAACGAATGACAAAATTAACCTCCGAATGAGACGAAGCGTCAAAGGAACCGACTGACAGATGAATAGACGGACCATGGATAGGTATGGATGTTTGTATTGGCTTGTATGTAAGCAAAAAGTTCGAAATTCAAAATGCTTGTTGGTTCTGCGTATTAGATATACGTAAATTGCAACGTGAAGATTTGGTAAACAACTTAAGACGAAACTTTTCGATTGAGTTTTGATCAATCACTTTAACTATTTCGCAAACTAAAAATACTCACATATTAAAGTCCCAGAAAGCACAATTTGGGGGGATCTCTGAAGTCTGAAAATAAAAAGAATTAAATGACGTTACCAGTAGCAACAACGGTACTCACTTGAAGATCATGTAGACAAGCATCGAACTTCAGAATGAGGCCAAACCATTACCAACAATTAAATCGGCTACTGTCATTCTTATATCAAACAACCAAGTAACTGACTAGAATCTCCTTTTTTCATTCGTCTCCTATCGTATATTAATCCAGCACAAAATAGATCACAGACGTAACGTAAAAAAGTATATAAGCGTTTACTCCCTGGCTTTGCTTTAGATGACCATAAAGATATCACAAGAAACCTTTTGTCTACATGTTAATAACAATAATACTAATAATAACAATAATAATAATAATAACAATAATACTAATAATAACAACAATAATAATAATAATAATAACAATAATAATAATAATAACAATAATAATAATAATAATAATAATGATCATAAGCAGATTGATTCGTTAGTACAGACAGTGCATAAATTTAGCACTGATATTGGAATGGAATTTGGAATTAAATAGTGTGGTGTTATATTGAAGAGAGGGAAAATCACAACGAGTGAAGGATTCGAATTCCCAAATGGTGATACGATGAAGGAAGTGGGAGAGAAAGGCTACAAATACCTCGGTATCGTTGAGCTGGATAAGATTAGACAACAAGCGATGAAAGACGGGTTAGTGAAGGAATATAAAAGGTTAAGATTGATTCTGAAATCAAAACGGAATGGCAAGAACAAAGTAATAGCGATTAATAGGTGGGCAGTAGCGAGGTTCAGACACAGTTTTGGCATATTAGAATAAAAGAGCAGCAAATTAAAGTGAATTGATAGAAAAGGCATGACTATTTGCGGGGCATTCCACCAAAAAAGTGACGTTGACAGGCTGTACATGATAAGAAAAGAAGGGGGTTGAGGATTCAGCAAGTGTTGAACTGGTAGTTAAGGGAGAAGAGAACAGTTTGGGTCAGTATGTCTTGAATTCCAGAGAACAGTTGATTAGAGGAGTTTGTGTTGAAGGAGTAATACAAACTGATGGTACCATGCCCAGCAATGAGTTCAAGAAGCAAGTGGATGAAGATCTTAAAAGTATATGGATGGGAAACAATATGTACGATCAGTCTGTAAGGGAAATACCAGAAATAGCCGACAAGGAGAAAACTTGGCAGTAGCTATCAAAAGGGGAATTAAAGATTCTGACAGAAGCTTTACTGTGTGCTGCCCAAGAGCAGGCAACTAGGACTAATTACGAAAAGCACCATATCTATAAAAGTGTAGATAGTATTGAAAAGACCTTTTTCTTTGGCATTTGAGATTTGTTGCCATTTGATCTCAGTTCTCGTCTATTTTCTCTTACATTCAGTTACAGATAGTTGGGTCAAGTTTCCGAGTTCAATGCCACGAATACGTGCTTAAGGGGATTGAAATCTCTTCTCTCTTCTATTCGAAGCGATCCTAATTGCAAGATATTTTTTCATTCTTTTTACATAGTGACCAGTAACGAAGGATGAGGCTGCAAATGGCACTCTCTGAAGGCGTTTCTGCAGCATCACAGTTTGCGGTATATAAACCTGGTCGCCGTAGTGAATCATTGCTAGGACTAGTGATTCTACGATCTGCTTCCTCAGGCTAAAAGGGACAACGCTCCTTAATTTCTTTAAAATTGTAGCATGAGCTGGTGGTCGATTTAACATGGTTCTCCCATTTTGAGTGATCGTTTCTTGTTATCCCCAGTAGCTTGCTTGTCTTTATTCTCTCCATCTTGTTCCACCTAATACGAATATCTGATTCAATGTCTTGCAGGCCGTGTATCCTGGAGATTTCTTGTATTGCCAACACCATGAATGTTTCGATTTATTACATGAAAATGAATAATCAAAACGTCGGGAATAAACCCGCACACAACCGTGATAAATACTCCTGAAAGTTGCAGAATAGACCAAACTGCCGAACAAAATAAACTCACCAATGGGGGGATGACGAGATACTACATATTTGCACAAACTCGAAAAAGATGCCAAGGACCATCAAATTCAGTGAGGGTCAATATGGCCTTGTGCCTTGGCCTTATGCCATTATCTAGGGCCGTTACGCCACAGATATTGGCTTAAGGAGTGCCTTCCGTTTTTATGTCTGCGTAAAGTCTGGAATTTTCTGGTTGGTTGGCGTAAATTTTGGCTCCCCTTAAAAATATAATAACGACTTCTGTTTAAAGCGCAGAGCATGCAAGCGCTGAGCCCGAAATCAGTGGCGTAGATGCTCACAGCCTCTGACGTAAATCAGTGGCGCAAGGTATTGATAGATTCCAGTATGGGTGCCGGTCACTTAGCCCCAATGTCTCAAATTGTAAGCAGGAAAAAAAGGATTGGTGCAAATTTACTGCAGAAGCAACAAAACAAGTTGACAAAAAGCCAACCGCGTCACTTACAATTTCCGAGGAAATATTTAACGATCACTTCTTACCCCTCCTTGAAGGAATTCTAGTTTTAGTGGCTGGTATAATGTTGTTCCTTCCTTGACTGTATTTGAAGACACAGACACGATTTGTGCTGGAAAAGAAGTCCTGTTGTCAAAAAAGTGAAGAGAGAGGGCGTTCATCATTTAAGCAAATACCAATACTGATGTGGTGTGAAAAATAACTGTGATCATTGCGAGAAATGTATCAAAACTATTTCAACTCGA
>JANTCA010079764.1:0-14671 GCA_024741275.1 Chironex yamaguchii
CACAACCAGACTGGAAATAGCAAGAAACACCACAGTACAGTTGTTGGCGGGTGAATGGAAAAAGTAAAGATATTAGTGTGGCTCAAAAAGTTTCCCTGACAAAAGCATTAATATGGTCAGTGGCTTTATATGGGTGCGAAAGCTGGACACTGAGAAAGGAGGAGAAACAGAAGATTACTGCTTTTGAAGAGTTGTAAGAATAAGCTGGGTGGATCAAAGGACGAACGCATGGGTAAGGCAGCAGGTAGAAGTGCCAGTAGAGAAGTGTCTCTTAGTTGAAGTGAAGAGGAGAAAAGTCAAGAGATGCAGCCACTTGAAGAGGAAAGAAAACAGTTTGCTGCTGACGATATTAGAGGGACAACCGGAAGGAAAGAATAGAAGAGGAAGAAGACGTAAGAGCTGGATGGACAACATTCTAGAATGTAGGGGAAAAGATGTAACAGGCTTACACCATGACGCATGGAACAGGAAGCGCCTACGGCCCTTGTCGACTACGGCTGACGACGACGATGATGATATACATAGGTATGGAGGACTGGGAGCAAACCAGTTACAGGGAACTAATCAGAAGATAGATAGATAGATAGATAGATAGATAGATAGATAGATAGATAGATAGATAGATGATGAATTACGATTGTCACATGACAACAAATTAGACGTTGTATAATCTTAAGTCAAAAAATGATTTCTTAGTAAAAACAATTGCATCTAGACCAACAGTGACAAGTCAATTTGGAATAAGGATGTCTGATTAACCTTTTCGCTGTCATTGCCTCTGAATTTTTGTCAAACTACATTCTTTCGTTTAAAGTCACTCTCTCACTTCTTCTTAAACTAGCTATGTGATAGACAGGGTTGTCTTCATTTTCTGCATGATTATTTCCGTATAATCTTTTCTGTTTTAGCATTCTCGTTATCGAGCGTAGCTGATTCCAATGCCAGAGTAGTGAACTTTTTGGAAAGTGGGATTTTTATGAGAGGGGGCTCCCGTTACCTTCTCTGGTGACGCGGGCTTGAACTCGTAACCTCTGGCTTGCAAGACCGTCGTCTTATCCACTATACCGTGGCGGATCGGATAACCTTCTTAGTTCGAATGTACTACATACATCCCTTATTCATGGTCGTTAGATGGGAGAATTATGATATGTAAAATAAAAAAACTCTCTGGATTTATTCTTGAACAAATTGTTTCTATTGTCTTTTCTTACGATAAGAGTTTGACTTGTTAACGACCATATTTACGACACAGTTTAGGACAACACAACTCGCAATGGAGAGAAAGATGCTGGGCGTAAGTCTGAGAGACAGAAAAACAGATGTCTGGATCCGTGAACAAATAAAGGTGAAAGATGTCATCCAAGAGATAAGAAAAGCTAAATGGAGATTGGCAGGACATGTATTGAGACGGAGAGACGAACGATGGTCAGAGAGAGTCACCACCTGGTCTCCGAGGGGCAGAAAGAGAAGGTGAGGCCGACAGTTCACAAGATGGGAAGATGAGATTAACAAGTTTCAACCGGGATGGAAGAGGATGGCGTGGAATAGACTGGAGTGGATGAACATGAGGGAGGCCTTTGCTCAGCAGTGGGATCTCAATGGGCTTGGATAGAATGATCAATAGATAGATAGATAGATAGATAGATAGATAGATAGATAGATAGATAGATAGATAGATAGGTAGATAGGTAGATAGATAGGTAGATAGATAGATAGACAAATAGATCGTTCGATAGATAGATAGATAGATAAATAAATAGGTGTATATAGTACCTTAACGGACACAGTGCTTTGACGCATATGTCAAGAGTGGACCATTACCACAATAGTTGCACTTTTAAAGTTCTTGCTATCAAGAGATGGATATGTATATACGTGACCTATGTACTACCTACTCATGCCTCTCATTGAATCACATGAATCACAAGCCCAAATATGTCAAAACGTAGCGCAGAGAAAAGCTTAAAGAGAAGTGCTAAGTATTAGTAAAAGTAAAATATTGAAAGTAATCCATTTGGCAGGGCATAAAGAGGTGTTAAAGAAAACTGTCTCAACATAAAAGTATGACAACTTCATTACAATATTGCAGGAAGACGTATTTCGGATTTCTGAAGGACACTAATGGAAGTCTTATGAAGTCAAAAGTACTCTATTTAAGAAAATGAGACATTGATCAAAACGACGTTTAAGTGATCTCATGCAGAACTTGAGAAATAAGTTTGTCCGACAACGTTAAAGCGAGCATTGCTGAATGCCCAAACATCTGACATTTGCTATAAAAACCTTTAAATATAATACTGAAAAAGCAGTCATGAAATTTAGGACAAGATCACATAGTAACCGATCATTGCTACTCTTTAAGTTTTACGAAGCAATATAAATTTATCTGTCTAAGAGCTGAGAGCAGTGATATAATTGAATTGTCAACATACAAATAAAGGAGAAAGATGCTGCTGTGTGTATCCTTTCCATTGTCTCTGTTATTATTGCCACTCGTTGCTGCTCTCATGACCTCAGCTTGGTACAGTAGGTTCCCGGTTTCTTGAACCAGCAATTATTCGAAATTTCCTCTTATTCGAAGTACTTTTCATTTCTCCTGGTTTTTCTTTAACAAACCCTTATAATTTCCCTCGGTTATTCAAACTTGCACTTATGCGAAATTTCGCTTATTCAAAGTTTTTTTCGCTCCCTTCGACAAAGAGGCCCCTCAGTTATTTCAACTATCAAAAACTCCGGATTGCCGTGGTAGAAAAAAGTCAATAAATTGAAAAAGTAAACATTGTGTTTTCTCATTAAAAATCGCTATATACAAATAATCTCTTGTAAAAGCTTAGCTATTTCACAGTGCCAAAAATTTAATTTGAAATGAATTTTCATTACCTTATTGTTACTTATATGTGCAGTTATAGTGTTGGCAGTATCTGCAAAAAATAAGTACTGTGTTTATTCAGACGCTGACTCTTCCTTAACAACACCTTACTTTGTGAAATGTGGAAATTCTAAATCTTCATTAGATAAATCTCAATTAATTAAACCCTCGGTTATTCGAGCCAATTTTCAACTTCAGTTTTGGGTTCGAAAAACAGGAATTTCACTAATATCCCATTCATGGGAATTACATTTATTTTCAAAATTCTAGAGCAAAATAAGAAAATCAAACTTTGTTGCATTCATGTCCAAAGCGATTAAAGGTTGTTGGAGCACAATATGTACAACTGATGTCAAGATAAGGCACAAAGCAATGTGCTGATAGGCATGTGATCCACAAAATGTTTTGAATCAGATATATCCTATTAACTCTACAAGTAATTCATACCACTCATCTACACCTAAGTTCTTTTACGAACTATACAAAGAAGATGAAAACCAGCGATTTTGTCAATAAATTCCGTTGCAAATTTTTATTTCATCGCCAAAATTGGTTCCTATGTGCCGTCTTCTCTGTTACATTGCCGGCATCATCGATCTATTGCGATGTCAGTATTTCATTCTCAATATGCAACACGTGAACTAAACCTGATCTACAAAAGGATAAGAAAGCTGGATAGGTATGGACTATCTTTCAATTACATTTCAAACGTCATGTTTGTGGTAATAACTTTCCTTCAGATATGGTCAGATTATACTGCTGTAGAATGATTGATGTGTTTCATGTCCAGAGTCGAAATTTGTTTTCTTCAGTATTTCGAGCGAAGCTTTAAAACATTTGTCCTTGTCCCTTGTCTGTTCTCTGCAGTGTAGTTTCTTCCAAACAACGTGGGAATTACAAACTCAGTGTATACATATAGATCATAAATGGCAAATCGTAATCTTGTCTACTCTGAGATAAGGCTATTATGGAAAAGGATTTAGATGGGGCTCCTATTAAAAGAACGACTAGTGTCCTTCACCACGTCAAGCAAGCATTTAAATGTGCCTTTGGAAATCGATGCATATCTCAAGTGAAGTCTTGTTAGAGCAAGAACAAGTTTTAGGCAGCCGGATCAGTTTAGTTCAAGAGATATTGTCAGGATTCAGTATCCTTTGGTTACATCTAGTGCTTCCAAAATCTGAGCAGTCGAAACGAAGTGGTCCCTTTCCTATACCCTACAAGAGGGCACACCTGTGGTATAGCTGATTTATTCTTTGAGTCGCCAAGCTAATTGCAGAGACTTCTTCACACCAGACACTGTTTCGACTGTTTGCGATTGGAAACTGTTGCAATCATTGATTGCTATTAGACCCTTTCTAAAATCAGCAGTAAATACCACAAGCTTTTAATTGCGTCAATGTTCATCGAACCAGATATTACTAAGACGACGTGATTTTAAGATAAACATAACATTTGGTATACAATTTTGTTCTTTTCCACATTTGGCGGGTCTACGAATTTTGATTTTAAAATGTAATTGCGTTGTTTTCTTAAGGGTTAAAGACCTATCTAAGTTTACTGCCAGATCATTTCCCGGTAAAATTTGGCCATACCAATTCCAAAAACAATGTCTCCTTAGGAAACCTCCTTAATCTGACCTCGTATATAAAAACAAGATTGAGGTCAAATTTGTCTGAGTTGTTAGACAAGCGGTTACAAAAGAGTTCTAGCACAAAACAAAAACAAGCGCACATTGTAAACATTTTTGGATTTAGGGTGGCATAGCAGACATAGCAGGATATGTAATTGATGTGCACCCAAGATTGCATAATGTACAGGTAATGGGTAGCCACATTGAAAAGGATGGCTTAGAACGAGACATTGCACACGAAATTCTTTAGTTGACTTTAATTGCACATGAACCAAACTGGCGATAAAATGGACCAAGTAATCCAATTTGTAACAAAAGTGAGGTCATGGCAGCTAAATTATTTATCGCACTTTACGAGCCTCCATAAAATTCACTTTAGGGTTCTTGCAAATATTCAACCGTTTCAGCACAGCGATCGCTCTTAAAAGGTATCGTAGCAGTAACTGGTGCTCCCACTATTCGTGGACATCAACGCCACTGGAGCCGAAATTTTGTCTATCAGTAGTGGAAAGAAAGGACTGTGAAGATAGAATGGTGTGCTCACAATAGTAACTGCTCCGTTAGAACCGTAAACTACCCATACCTTTGCTAACAATGCCCACGGAGTGAATATTACTTAATTACAGCACG
This sequence comes from Chironex yamaguchii, assembly GCA_024741275.1. Classification (NCBI taxonomy): domain Eukaryota; kingdom Metazoa; phylum Cnidaria; class Cubozoa; order Chirodropida; family Chirodropidae; genus Chironex; species Chironex yamaguchii. The sequence continues at coordinate 5,133 of JANTCA010079764.1, forward strand.
CTCGTAAATACTCAAGTCCTTACACCTTAGATGACACAAACTGATTTGGTCGCTTCTAAGGCCAAAAATTAAATTAGCTGAACAGCGATCTTCATCATGCAAAGTTACATGCCAGCCCAGTCACGGCCACCTTACTGAAGCCAAGCAAGTGCTGACGAATGTAACACTAGGAAAATACAATAAAAGAATGCAGCGTCCGATCCTCTTAGGCAAAACAGCAATTCCCTTAACAAGACACAATAAATTGATTGTCAGAGGAAACTTTATCCTCTGTAAACTGAGTAAAAATACTACTTAATGTAGAATTTACAATTTCGGTCACACACGGTTACTTGCTACAATCAAAATTTAATTCCTTTCCTAGACCCCTGTCATACTTCTCGTTGCCAACATACGAGCTGTGTCATCTAAACGAAAGGAACGATCGTCTGAGAAAAGAAATAAAAAACTTAAGTGGCAAATTCAGAGGTCTTTTAAAGACAATAAGTATCCTTCTGTGACATTTCGAGTTGAAAGGTCTCAGACATGCCAAAGAAAAAAAAGAAAACTAAAGGCAGGGAGTATACATTAACAAAACACGAGACCTATTGCTGTTTGTTGCGCGCAATTTATTCATCAAAATTTCATTATAAAGGGTTCTATTTACAAAAATATACAAAATATATGACATTTAGGCACGCTAAGTTACTGAAAAGTAATTCACCATCTAAGACGTCAGTTTGAAAAACTGTAGAACAGCTCCATGCCACGTGCTTATAATTTATAAACAATTCGCTCTGCGAATGTCTCTTCTACTGCACATTACACCAAGGTGAAAATAACAGGTTTGTATAGGTATTAAATAAAATACACAGCTGACCGACCTGATAAATATAAAATACCTCCTATTTGTGCTTAAAAATATTACAAAGGTTCATACACTCATTCAGACCGCATAAAATTAGCTTCCATTCGAATAACATGAGGCTAAAATTATCAGGCTACATGTCTGAAATACAAAAGATGTTTTGTTTGACTGAAGGTAAACAATCAATTTCCTGTAAATATAATAGGTGATTTGCAAAAATAATTAAAATTGTAGTCAAAAAGCAGCATCGTTAATAGGAAATACCACACATTCCATGACAAAATTCGGACCTTTAACTCAGTTTTGGGAAAATGACTTCACAGAGTTGTATCCTCTTGAAAGCAGCTCTTTTAAGAACCTTGCATTTCATGCATCTCAGTACAACATAATAATACAGAGCATGTTTCCACTAAACAAAACTCTCAGATATTCCATTTCAAGGTATTGACTATCCTCATATCCATGACTAACTTGCCCAGGATGAGCACTTACTGAACAAAGCCAAAGATTTCCAATGGGCATTCAAGCACATTTAGACAGTAGGCCCTACCTAAAATAAGTACTGCTGTACTAATGAACTGTGATGATTGAAGGAATTAGCAAAGTCATGGTCAGGAAACAGCACATCCTGCAATTTTTGAACCATCACTTTCATCAGATGAGTCACTAGGTAAATGAGGTAGTCCATCTAACAACTTAAGTCCTGGCAATGTGCGAAAGACCCTAAATAGATTTAAAAAGCAAAAATTATTAAAAGCAAAAATAATTAAATACAAAAATACAATCCCAGTAAAATGTATCCATATGAGACAAAGAGCAATGGAATATTTAAAATCAGTTGATTCTTATAATGAATTCGTAATTATGTAAATGTGGACTTTTGGACCCTGATTCATCAAGTGTGGATATCAACACAATTCAGTTCTGTGACTGTGAGTGGGTTTACAACAGGTCAAAGAAAGGACACTATATTAACAAACTGCATTATGAGAATACATGACGTGTACCCCAGAAATACCAATATTTTCCTTTTCTACACAGAAAGACACTATAATTGCAGTATGGAGGGATTGACAGTTTCCTTTCCTAGGCCCCTTGTTAATGCAATTATTTCTTTGTAACCACAAAATTAACAATATTATGTCCATACATTTCACAAGGTGAAACACGTGAGAAAACGACAGAAAGAAAAAGTTTGTACTGTGCCTTTTTGTTTTCTTAGCAACTGTGTCCATAAAAAGTGGACAGGGCACTACTAGGTAAAAACCTAAATACGTGAAAGCAATAAAGCAGGAACAGTAATTATAAAGAATAGTAACTTTAACATTGAACTTTTAACTATGAAGATCATATTTAAGAATAAATATATTCAGCACTCCATGAGTACCAGAGTTGAAGAAAAGAAGCAATGAAAACTCAAAATCTGAGTGTAAAATTTACCTTCTCCTGTAGCCTGGCTCAAGTGCAACTGGGTTTCCCTCTAAAACTAGTGAACGTATATGTGTTCTCCTTAACAATTCAAGTCCATCAAGTGAACTGATATTGTTCTGTTGAAGTGATACATGTTGTGCGTTTGGAATTTTTGGTAATTTCTGAAGGAAAAGATGTTCATAACATCACATGCTTGAAACATTCAAATCACAAGCTGAAAATTAAATACCTACAAATTACAAGACACCACTGAAATGAGTGCTAGGACTTGGGAGTACTGTGAGATAGTAGTCCTTATTTATACGGATTCTCATTCCCACCATATCAGTTTTAAGAAATGGCGCTTATTTACATTTGTTGTTATGTTTCTAATGTGCCTAACCATTAACAAAAAGGAAAGAAACTAGAAAAGACCTCTGACAGCACAGACAAATGCCAAGCACATACGACCCCAACATCCTCCCCTCGAAAAAACACTTCTATATTCAATCACAATGTACCACAGTGATGACAAATATTTCACCATATTAAGAAAAGATTGTAAAAGAGTTCAAAAAGAATAAAAAGTTTCAAGTACTTCACTAACAAGCTTACAAACAAATAGATACCTGCAAAAACATAACTTCTTTAGCTGAGGTAACTATTGTGATTGTAAACTTCAACATTATGGCTCCTAAAACAAAACAACTCTATAAATTAAATAATAAAAACTGCCTTTATGTACCAAAATGTGTAATTTTCATCGGCAAATTACCTTAAAAGACGTGAGATAATTCCTTTGTAGAAAAAGGTGAGAACAGCTGTAGGGAAAAGGAAAAGTAATCAACAACAATCACACAAAAGTTTGTGCAATTTGGATTAATTAACAAATCATTTTGGGAAAAATCGCAATAAACAATATTAGATTTTGTTGGAGCTCAGTTACTGTGTACATCCTGCTTTGGCAGTACTGCACTATTTCTGAGAAATGTTGATGTCTGTTTTTCTCTTAGACAAGGGTCTATCCAAAATATTTGTCTTCAATGATATTTTCCTATTTAACATACAGCTGAGAAGAGTCAACCAAACACAATACTGCCTCAGTCTCTTTTTTAGTTTTCAACTTAAATTTGAAGAACGTATACAAAATATCACTGTAATTGCTAATGCTATCTTTAAGACAGGTCAAAACTACCCCGAGATTAAATAAAAATAAATTAAGCTCCATAATATCAAGATCATCCATGGTATACGTTGCTCTTGTTAGCTTGCACCATGATGGTCAATTCACACGCCTTCATGGTTGTATTGGACTTCTGTCACAAATTTAAATTTTCTATGATAGAAAGTTTTTTGTCTACCTTCACATCATTACAAGCAAATCATTGAGAAGCTATTTAAACTCTTCAACTGTGTTATATAACATGCTAAAATGCAAAACCAATGTTCTAGAAAATAAACACCCAAATCACGCTTCAAATTATATCAAATCTGCATTAAAAAACTTGAAAAGCATAGAAATCTCATACCGTGGGAAGACTACTGTTGACAAATCATCCAAAGAGTTCTCAATTAACTGAATACTTTCACATCTTATTAACCGTCGAAGTACTCTATGGAATTCCTTTACTTGGAATGAATGCCCAAGATCTTGGTATGACAGGTTTACACACTAAAAATAAACAAGGGTAAATAGACAAATTGAACAACTGTTGTTGAAAAGAAGTGCATTGCAAATATTTTTTTGAATTAAAAAACAAAAACATATCTTAAAAATGTTATCTAACATCAATTTTTCATTGGTCATCTGATGATCAAATCTTAATGCACAAGCTAAACAAAGGCCTAGATTCTACAATCATGTGATTTACTTGTTCATATGTCCAATATCCCTTGACTAAGCTCTTATCTCAGAATTGCGTATGGAACATTCAATTTACATCTAAACTTGACCATTTATATACTCAAATTCACTGCATAATACCTAGATCCGACTGACTAAAGACTACATCAGTATCATCCAGAATGAATATTAACTAAAATTACAACTAAATATTAATTTTAAGTGAAAAGTATCAGATAAAAAACACTAAAATAAGATGCTTACCTCACAATTTTCCCATGTTTCTAACCTATTCCTATAGTCATGCTTTTTCTTTCTTTTCTTCATCTTTTTCTTCATTTCAGCACCACCAACAGCATCATCCTCTTCTCCCAGCTCAAGGTCTTCCAACATCCAAACAATATCTTTTTTATACCCTTTAGGAGCTACAAACAAATTTAGAAGCAAGGTCATTTTACAATTATCCTAACAAACTTCACTACTGTTATCTTAAAGTTTATAGTAAATAAAATCATACTGAAAACATTAGAAAATAAATCCACTTTTTTTGTTTATTTCAAGCAAATGTGACAGGAAGTATTTCTATATCTAAAGTGACAGCAAAGTGTATGCATAACAAAATTGTACATAGTTCATTAGCAATACACAGACAAAAATGTACTAAACTAAACGAGCAAACTTCCCAGCAGTCAGAATGATTATTCTATGAACAGTAAGATAGCCTTATTACAATATATACTGCACTGTACTTGCAAACCCAGACTTGACATACCTTTACGGACGCGTGGTGACTTAAGCATACTTGATGAAACTTCCATGTCTTCCAATTCATGCCATTTGCTATATCTATATCTTGAAGCAGGAAGCTAAAAAGCAAGTACATAATATATAACACACATACGCAAATAAATACATTTAAACATATAGAATACATATAAGCAAATAAATATTACATTATACATCAATACACAAATAAACACATTTGAAAGAATGAAACTAAAGTACACGTGCAAATGGGCCACACATAATGAGTTCCTTACCAGAAATAAAACAAAACAACACCATCCCTTTTTAAAAGGAGAGCTCATCAGCTATAAGAACTAAAGAGTCAGCATCCCCCATGTCTTACAAATCAGCAACTGTCCATAGCCGCATGACTAAAATGATCACGTGACTAAAGCTTCACTATAATCAAACGTGTTTTGCAAAAGCTACATAAGAGGAAAGACAATTTAACAGCAGTATACTTACAGGTAAGATTTCTGTGCAGTCTTCCTCTTCATCTTCATGATTCTGTTCTTGAGCAGTAACAAGAACCACGGGTATTCCAGCAGATGCAATGTCATCGGGTGACAGGAAAACATCACCAAACTTTGCTGCGTTATAGTTACTGAGGAATGGAAAAACAATGATCGTTAGCTGCAGAGTCGCTGACATAATAATATACTCTCCTCTGTACAAAGCATTTTAACCTGTGTTGATCGATGAGATAATTTCAATTAAAACAGGGTTTGATAAGTCTCCCTGTATTGAGAGAAGGGCCGAACACTTCTTAATAAAGTAAGCTGCATATGGTTTAAAGAAAAAAAACCTGTAAGGTTTTGTTATAGTATACATGCTCGTAAAATGAATACAAAGTTTACTCCAAGAAAATGTAATGCGAAAATAGTCACCTTGTCTAAAACCACAACATACTACAAGACGGTGGCTCATATTAATATTTATTTATTTCCAAATTACGTAATGCATTGAAAACGATTAAGCCAGTGAAGCATGCACACTTTCCCTTTACTATCCCTATGATCTATTTCAGAAATCCAGAAGTCACAGCGGAAAACTCACGACATAAACAACATTTCCAAGGTTACCGATTGCGCCGTAATTTCGTACGGTATACCAGTAGATTACACGTATTCCAGTATTCCCATATTTATCCTCAATTGCCATCATTTGCACTTTAAAACATCCGCCAGACTAATTTATACCTCATTACAAACATGCTACTTTACTAAGTGCAAGGAGAAAACATTTGTAATATAATTAGATTTGCATTCAGTTCGCTCTGAGCTGATCAATTAAAAGGACCCAACCAAGGCTTCTATCTGCATGTGGGCAGTGACAATATTATACACCGTGGACACCAACATATGTAACTAACAAATTTTATTCAACCTTACCTCATCCTTCGTGGCTTGATCGTCATGAGTGCTTTATTTCACAAGCACGAGAGACAGTGACTGCAAGAATATTAAAACAAAGTACCATCAATGATATCGTACAGAGTTCGAATTTTGTTGTCGTGTTTTCGGTGATTGCCATTACACATGTTAAGTGCGATAACTATCCTCCAGAGCGCTACAATAGAAAGGAACGTTCAAGAAACCCTCTCCAACCGTCCAATTACCAATCAAAAAATCGAATGTCAATGACGTTACATACTTCAATCTGTCGCTTTGTTTAAACAAAAGCACATTTCTGACGCACTTCGTCGAGTTTGTTGCTGGTGTCTCTATGGAAACGGGAAATCGCAAACAGACCTCAAGGATTTAAAGATCTCTGTATTCAAAACTAAACTCCCTTGGAAACAGTGAGAATCATAATCACAAAACATATAAATATACTTTTAAGTGCTCTCTTGACTACTCTTATACTTCTTACAGGCAGAAGGAACAAGGTTGCACAAGGCCATATTTGTAAAATCAGTAAAATTTATACAGTAATTATTGTTTCCTTACAAGTTGTCACATCAGGTGTTGAGGTTTAGGAGTTTTATTAACTTCAAAAGTAACAGTTTATTGACGTTTGGTTTTGAATAGCTCAATTTATTTTACAATAAGATATTGAATATGCGTGTTGCTTCAGAACATCCCAAACGTCAAATTACAATGTTATTGAGCAAAGAGAAAGGATATTATTAGTGATATGCGTCAGTTCACATTCAGTGTTGTAGTTGACTGACATATGGAGGCAGGAATTAGGTGATGATATTGTTTCCATGGACACTTACCCGCACAACTTGGGCAATGTCTTACTGCTGTAGGAAACAAATGTATCGTTCTGGGACATTGTGCAGCTGACTAATGAACCACCAAACAGAAACCCAAGGAAACACAGAACAATTTCAAAATTAGAAATCTTTTAACAGTAATTCCACTCCCATAAAAAATTTGCTCAAACATGATATCGAATGCGGAGTTGACGGGTCTACCAAAAGACTACGGAGAGATAAATACTCGTAAAATCCCGAATGTAAGCCCCCTCTATGTAAGCCCCCCGAATATAGCCTCCCCTACAAACTAACCAAAATGTTCTCCCGAATATAAGTCCCCACCGAATATAATCCCAGGGCTTACATTTGGGTTTCTGTGTGTATAGTTAGGATTCAATGGAAAACCTTGTTTCCTAAGAAAACATAAATAAAACGACTGCTAACTCTGAATGTCTTATTTCTGCACAAAAACTTTGCGTACATCACGTTTGTCCTTTTTAGCGCTCTCCGGTGACTTCAGCCACGACCCGACTGACAGTACCACCTCGCATTATCGGACAGAGTATACATAGAGCTTCTGTATTTACTTTTGTTCCTTTGTGAAGTTTTACGCATGAAATGTTGTTACTAGCCTTCCTGATTTGAAACCCAATGGTTAATGTTTTGGAATATAAGTCCCCCGAATATAAGCCCACCAAAATGTTTACCAACCTCTATAAGCCCAGGGCTTATGTTCGAGATTTAACGGTATGTCTGTAAGCTATTAGTGGAAGTTTTGTGAATCTTTTAAGTGTGGTCTACTTTTTTTGCGAAAAGAACCAGTAGTCAAGCAACAAACACATACATCATTTATGGTTACTCTGGGTTCACTGTTGAACCTATGTGGCTTTGTAGCCATTGGCAAGAAACAGAGATGCCGCCACCGGGGGGGCTTGGGGGCAGGAGCCCCCGACAAATCCATCGAGTCCCCCCGTCGGCACCTCAATTTTTGAAAAACTTTAAGCCCTGTCGGCACTTTCATAACTTTCACTTCTAGGTTTGTTTGTTGCATTGTCATCTCAGTGAACTTGAATTACCACAAAACTTTTTTGGTTCACTCACTGTCGGCACTCTGACATTACATCCCCCCCCCCCCCAGCATTTCTTCGCTGGCGCCATCCCTGGCAAGAAATAACCTCAGAAACAAAGTTAAACTTTAATCTTTCTCCGAGAATTCTTTTGTATCTTGCAATGGCCACAGGCTCTTGAAATCACTTGCAAGGGACTCGTAAAATATACTCTACCTTCGGCCATTTTACGTTGTAATATAATCACTAGGGTAATTTGGCTGGATCCAGGGGTTGATGGAGTTTAGTCGCGTTACCCAGTGATCTTGAGCTGTATTCTATCAAAAATAGCAATTGCGAATATATTATGGAGATTCAATCTCACTTGGCTTGCAGCTTTGTGCGCTTTGGTTGTAGGTGACTTACGCTGTCATGCCTTGTCCGTGTGGTCTTGCGCAAGATACAAGTCTCATGGAGTCACGATTATGGGATAGTGTATTCATATGGTGTCTTATTGCACAAGAACAAACATGCGCAATTATCACAGACGCAATATCTTCAGCGATAGTGTCAGTGAACTGGCTAGCTTAGCTATACTTCACAAATCAAGTAACAGGGGTATTTAATCACTATCGAGAAAACTACAGTAATACCTTGCCATTTTACAAGTTCACCTTAATATTTACATTAAAACTAATGCGACAAGAGGAGGAAAAGAGTAGCTTTAAAATCACAAATCCAACTGAGTTCAACTATTCGTGTTTACTATGATACTTTAACTGACACAACTATACGACTATTAGGATTTTTTTAAAAATATCTTTTAGTTAAAGTGGGATATTACACACATTCACAAACGCATAGATCTTCACTGAAACTTGAGCAATATGGGCAACACCCTGCGCACTTCAAGCAGTAGAAAAATTTCTAAAATGTCATTTTCTCTCGATTCAAGTCCACAATACAAAAGAGATCAGGAAACATACGTGGGAAAATAGCGGCTTATGAAGCGTGTCATGTAAATGTGTAAATGCAAAACCTATCATGGCAAAGGAGTCAACTAAACCAAAACTGTGATCTCACGAAAACCACGTCATATGTATATCATTTGAACGGTTATTTTATGTTGATAAAATAAAATAAATGAAATTTGTACCTTTGACATAAAAACGTCGGAAGTAAATTGCTCAAAAAGGTGGTTATGTGACCTTTAAAACACTACGTTGGTAACAGATCGCAGGTCATTATCTACATACCGTAAATATATAACTGGAAATTATTTCTCCTAATAAAAAGGAAGCCCTATGTAAGGTTGCTTGCTTTCACCCATGCTGTTCAACCTTTTCTTGGAAAGAATCATGGATGAAACTCTAAAGGGGCATGATGGTGGAGTCAGATGTGGTG
>JANTCA010079775.1:0-12189 GCA_024741275.1 Chironex yamaguchii
TATCTATCTATCTATCTATCTATCTATCTATCTATCTATCTATCTATCTATCTATCTATCTATCTATCTATCCAAGTCCACTCAGATCCCACTGCTGGGCAAAGGCCTCCCTCATGTTCATCCACTCCAGTCTATTTCACGCGATCCTCCTCCATCCAGGTTGAAACTTCTTAATCTCATCTTCCCATCTTGTAAACTGTCGACCTCGCTTTCTTTTTCTGTCTCTCGGATACCAGTTGGTGACTCTCTCTGACCAGCATCCGTCTCTCCGTCTCAATAAATGTCCTGCCAATCTCCACTTAGCTTTTCTTATCTCATTGATGACATCTTTCACTTTTGTTTGTTCTGGAATCCAGACATTTGTTTTTCTGTCTCTCAGACTTACGCCCAGCATCTTTCTCTCCATTGGGAGTTGTGTTGTCCTTAACTGTGTCGTTTGTTCTTTTGTCAAGGACACTGTTTCTCCTGCATATGTCATAGCTGGCAGGCGGGCCAGGGAGGCCTCTTAATCTAAAACTAATTGTTCACTCGGGTCATTAATGTGCCTGTTATGGTCCTATCTGCAAAGTTTTGGAACAGAGAAACTTCAAGTGGAAGCAAATAAGTAAAGTGAATCTGAGCCAGTCCCTGTTTACACGAGCGAAATGGAATCGATTACAAATGGGATTGATTTCAAAATATTTTGCACTCACACGGGATCGATAACAGATCGGACCGCACTTGCTTTCAGGCTCTTTCTGCCAGATTGCGCAAATCTATTTACGCAATGACAGCACGAACAAGATTACGTTAAATTTGCACGAACTCTGAGATTCAGCTGTGAAAAATCAATCATATTAACTTAAGGCAAAGAATACTACTCACGAGAAAATTCATTTAAGAAGTCTTCGTCAGAGTCAAATTCAAGCTTCGAGAAAACACAGCGTGGATGATCTGTTCTGCTAGGATGCCCAAACTAGAAGATGCCCAAGATAGAACTAAATGAAGCCAACAACAACACAGATTAAAGGATATCAACAACCTCAATGACAGGCTCATTATGCTTACATAATCAAGACTATTTGATGACGACTCATTTGCCACTATAGGCTATAAGCTGCACTCTGGCTGACAAACGTCAGTGCTAATCACCAGTTGAAATATGAACTTTACCATGAAGTCTGTAGTCACGCGGTCACCAAATCATGACCACTTTAACTCACTTCTCAAGTCCCGGTAGCTCAGTTGTAAGAGCATTTACCGGGGAAGCAGAAGGTCGCGGGTTTAGCCCCCGCCCTGGACGGATGATTTGTGTCTCAGAAAAGCAAAAATCCAACTTTCATTTCAATACAAGTAATAACAGTCAAGGGTCATAAAACTATCGTAAGTCTCCTTCAGTTTTGTCAAATATACAGAAACATGCAAACTATGCTTTTACGTACAAGCTGCTGACATCAAATGACGAACTATATACCACTATATCTGTTAAGCTAAAACAGACCGGAAACACAAAGGAAATAATTGTGCCTACCTTAGTAATACTGGTCCACAAAGCTGTTAGTAGATTTGGTATAAGGGCAAGTAAGGCATTTTCCTTAGATATGAAGGCATGTTTCAGAAATGAAGACCAGACACGCGTGCACTCAACACCAACTCCCTGTTTAGATACCAGTAAAATGAGTAATTACGCAATCAAAATCTGAAGAATGCACGAGCTGCTTAAAACACTCATACATAGAGAAAATGTGGACACTTTAAAGCAACATCTTACAGAGGAGAAGTGTAGGTTTAGTATTCACATCATTAAATACAATGCAAGTGGTTATCTTAAAGAACCTACCAATTACAATCTATGTAAAAATCTATCGAACTCTCAAAATTATCTCTACAGATGGGCAATGCAGAAATGGTAATCAATTATTCCTATAAAAGTAAGTATTCTACAATAGTATATTTAGCTACTACGTCTGCTCCTCTGGGAGGCAGCATATTACTCTTCGTCCCAATGGGCAACTGGCCTTTCCTTAAACATGAGTCAAAATACGAGAATATTTTCCCTACAATTAAAGTTCGGCAGGTCGATTGCGTAAGAGTATCCTGATACACATATCTTACCTCATTTATAAACATTTAAAGACATAAGAATTAAACGAAATCTATTTATGCAATTGTAATTCAGTTAAACTTTAATTTGTTAATTAATGAACAAAATTACATAAATCAGTTTTAACGTCTCAGGACTGATCTGTCTGTTGAGTAACTTTTCACGGAATTTGTTTCCTCGCGCTCAGGCAAGATAGGCCAATAAGACTTTGCTACGGAAAACATGGAAAAATTCTATTTTAAATAGCAAAGAACTGTCTTTTACCAAAAGCTGCTAACATATACCATGACCCACTATGGGCATATAAATATACACTATTCTGCCATGTAAGTCGATAAAGTAATCAAATTAAATTCACATTCTCTGCTTCTTCAATAGGATATCATACATACCACACCCGGGTGACTGGTCAATTCCGTTATTACTTCAAGATATTTGCCAAAATTGTCCGGTGCTTTGCAAATTCCTTTATCACCGTCCTGCAGTGGCAATGAAAGTAGGGATTAATCTGGCGTAAACAGCAGTTACCTACAGACGCAACTATAGCTATTTAACTCCGCTATGAACCAGTCCCAAGTGAGGGGTCCACCAAAGAAGGCGGGGTGGGGGAGTGTTGGTGGTATGGTGAACCCTGTACAACCAGCTATCTATCCCGATGATATGGCCTCTTAATTGAACTCGAGGAGAGTCCATGGAGGGTCAATTAACAAGGGCATGCCATAGCAGATGCTGGCAGATTGCATTTTATCTGGAACAAAAAAGATGTATAAATTGGTGCATTTTTATTGCAGGTTAATAAACGAACGGACTAACCCCTTATACACCTGAAAACTCACAATAGATTTATACGATAAAGGCCAAAGTATAAAGCCATGCATAATCCCACAGGGCGACGAAAACTTCACAACATTTGTAAGAGAGATGATAGTAACTCACAATGACAGCATTGCTTTTAGGCATTGTCAGAATAAGTTACCTTCAGCATGTTCAAATACATCGTACTGTCATTCAGAAGGAAGTGGTGAAGGACGATTCAAAAATTTAAACAACTGACTGTTCTTACAGCTCATACAATGGAATGTGGATTAAGTGGATTAGTATTAAACGAACAATTGTTAGAACAAAACTGGCACCCAGGACCTCCAGCATGATGTTCTGTAGTATAGTGCTAGCTAATAGTTCCTTCATACCCAATGTCTCTTATATGGCTCAGGTTAACCCATGGAATATAACTTTCAGGACCTTTGCAAAGATGCAGCGAGGTGGACTTGAACCCAGAAGCTCCTAATCAGAGAGCAAGTACTTAAACCACTTGGTCCACAACCCACAATTTCACTTCGTAAAGGTTAGTAGCAAGGACATGGGTGTACATGTAGATCAGATTATAATCAGTTCAATAAAAAGGTTAATACTAACCCATATGGTGGCCAGCTGAGTGTAGCCTAAACTAGCTAAGGCTTCTGCTAATTTTTTCAGGAACATATAATTTTCAGATGTGGCTTCTGCTTGGCAGGCATTTCTGGGAAATGTGCAAAATGGTTCACTGCGATTAAAACAAGTTATCATTTAAAACTTGAACAGAAAGGTCATCGGAAGAAAACGGTCAAAGTAATTCAAACTGAGAATTTCAATACACAATACACAATCTTAAAAACATTACTGAAGTAGGAAACCAGAAAACTCTTTGGTCTTTGATCCCGTCTACTAAAGGACTGTAGTAATAGTATTTGGTCATTCTCAAGTCCTTTTCGAACCTACCAGGTATTGGGCATGCAACAGACTGTTGGCCTACGAGGTCTTGTGATGTAATTTCAATCTAAAAACTTTCCGTTATAGGCAGACTTACAAGGCCTTACTCAAGCAAAAGAGTTTCGACCTGCAAAGTCTTAGTAGTGGGCCAGAGTTTTGACTCAAAATGTCTGATTTCCGACCAACAAGGTATTTGGAAGCGGGAGATTCTTATGAGGACATACCCCGAAGCGGAAGAAAACGAGCAACGCACTAAAAAGTGGTACTCTCAATGTAAATATGTAACTGTACTGTGCTAAAATAAGTCCCGCATCTTGCTGGATATAAATCCACCACAACTTCCGCAGCTGGGCTATTTTCTAGCTTCTTCTTCATAACGATGGTAAGTAACCCATTACATTCTAACATATGTGATGTACTAACACAACAGAATTTTATTCTTCTATTCTAACCTTGTTGTCATAGTACGTAAAGACAAATACTCAGCCACACAATCACTATTCTACAGCTAACAATTGTACATGATGCATCAAATTCATACTCAAATTTCAAGACTCGGTATATGAGTAGATATTTTACTGATGTTACTGCAAACAGACAATCGAAAAATTCACAGAACTAGTAAATAATTATGTTTATTACATTATCAAAACACATCATATATATATATGAAGAAGAGTATATATATAAGCCTCTCCATGCACCTATCGCGATAATGCTGCCCACATGAGTAATACATGACATTTAAGTGTCTGCTGTCTTCATCAGTGTCAGATACATGCACTATCTCAAGAGACACAAGTGATGTTAAGTTATACTGGTCAACGTTGAGCGTTACCACAATAGCTTCATCAAGTGGGAGCCAACCGCGATCAATCTTGCATTCATCAGGCTTAAGCTGAAACACATAAAAAATTAACGAATTTCTCCAATGTCCGACCTAGACTCGGACTTTGAATGCCCTTACACAAAACCTTTGTGTCGCGAAGGCATAGAGGTTTGAGTGTTGGCTTTTGTATAGTTATTGCTGCCTATTGTTGTATATACATTGCAATCGCGCCAGGCGCTTACAAAAGGATACTTACCTCCTAGCCAAGACACTCGCTTTATAGTGTCCTTTATCTCCTTAACTTATAAGCCTTCCTTTGCACTATATGTCCTTTCCTAAAGGCAGTAGTTATTCGTTTTCTCTTTGAAGTTCCTAATTTCCTCATTATTGTACATTAAATAAGGATACGTATACTCTCAATGTATAGGAAGGATAACATTGCTAGAATTGGACTAATTACCATATACTGCTAATTGGTATAGTCAACTTGAATCGTAAGTCTTTAGTCACACGAAAAACACATGATAATAAAGCGCTCTCAAGACTATCGTGCTTTACAACTAATCCGTGTTGGAATGGGCTAGACACTGGCAAATCAGTCAGCGGGAAAACTCTAACCAACATTGACCTTGTGCGGCCTTGTCAGTGAGGTTTTCTTACCTTGCCAACTCAACAAACATACTCATAGCATCATCACTGAATAAAATCAAGAAGCCACGTCTTTGGTGAATATCCCCCTAGAAATTAGACAGATGCCAAGCGAATAAAAAGTGTGTTAAGTTGAACTTCTTTAAAATGCAAACGTGAATCATTATAGCATACGTCAAGAGGAGGTATCTCGGCGAAAGCTACAATATCCACTATGAAAACTTCAACATATACATGGTTAGGACCTATGATACTTAAATGGGACCAAAATATTCTCTGTCTCAATAACACAAATGACACAGGATTCCCAACTAAAGATAGATGTTGTCTTCCTAAGAATAATTCAGCCAGAAATTACATTAGAAAAGTAATTTCAAGAACTGAATTCATAATTACCTCCGGCAAGGAATTGTTTTCATTACCTAAATCCTAGTCTTTGTCGATTCACCTGAAGCCATGGATAACTCAAGCTTATCATGTCATGAGTCGTAAGCTTTTTCTGACATGATAAATTTGAATTATTTTGTGTCAGTTATTCACAGGAAAGGGGTAAATTATTCTGTGCTATATTTAAGTCTAAACGAGTACAAAAATGATTGCATCCCATCTACAAGTTCGGATTCAACTCAAAACTAAAGTCATTTGAGACACCTGTGATCACCACTTTCACAGAAAACGAAGAACAAGACTGGCTGTTGTTAAATACAAAATTGATAGAAAATTAGTCTGATGCTAAAGGCATTGACGTAAAAATATACCTCAGAGTTGATCAACTATTGTATTAATATCACTGATTAGCATTTTCATAAGTTGGAAATGTCCTTTGCAAACTTGTCATGTACAAATGAATTAGTTGTTCCTGATAAATAGTCTATTTTATATAAACTTTGCATCCCCAAAGGCATTAACTAAAGACGACCACGACTGGGAACACTATTTGTAAAGATTCTTATTCATTTGCGAAAGTATCGGTACATTTTCTTGTAGTTTTCAGAAGTACTATAACACAGACCATAGCAAGCAATAGTATTTGGCAACTAACAGGTATCAATTGAATATATGTTACCTTTCGTCCAACTGCTAAAGTTAAGCAATCAATAGCAGGTAATCTCAGTTTCGGTTCTTTTAGAAGTGAGCAGATCACTTGCAGAAGCATATTGTCAAGGATAAATAAGTATTTGAGATGAATCCAATCAAGATAACCTTGCAAGGTGAAGACTGCTGCTTCACAAAGACGAAAATGAAGTGGATGACCCTAGCAAAAGTAAAAACGATACAGAGATCAACTTAATTCTTTTGTGATACAGTAGACATATATTTAGTAAGTGAGTAACAATAAATCTTAAGGCGGGTCTACATTGAAGCCAAAGATGGAGGTGTTTATCATGTATACAGTCGCATGCTCTCAGTAAGCAACATTTGAAGAGCTCCGTCTTCCATTGCTACGGTACTACAGATAAGATATTACAACTCTTTATGTCTCAACATGCAATTATTGGTGATGATTGTGATTTGTTTGTCTATAGACGAGGTGCCTTATAACTTTGTGTTTACTGTGTGGGTTTCAGTGCTAGCTAAGAGTGTTAAAATATAGTAATTGCGTAATTGCTAAGGTGTTAGACACAAGTGGTTTCTTTCACACTTTTCTGTTCATGGCATTAATATTCCTTTCCACCTACTTCATGGCTCTTAATGTCACCCATTTCTATAGTTCTCCTGTGCTTTTTCTATCTTCGTCCTAAACACAAAGGTCTTACGAAGACTATTACATAACTTAAAACATCGAGAGGAACTTTTTAATGTATATCTACCGTAAAGTGCTATCTAACGAAACTCAGGTATGACTAAGCCATAATTCTACGTTCTCTAGGTCCATAAAAAGCATAATCACACTTTGCCCTTTACAAAATTTTGCCTGTTGATAAACCGTGCTTTACAGAAGTCCCAAAATTACTTACCCCTTTTATCGCAAGTGTAATATGGACTACTAAATAGCCATTAAAAGACTTCAATGAACGAGCATTAGATATCATAAAATAGAGGACAAGTGTAGCAACATTTGTTGACCTAATAATAATCCACCTCTCAATATTTCATTTCTTTTTCTACCTGTGATTATACTCTCATAAAACTCTTCCCATTCTCATAAAATCTCTTTGATGTCCCTTTCTGTACTCTACAGTTTTTGTAAACATTACTCAAATGAAAAGAAATCAGCAAACTGTTTACAGTAAAATTTTAAAGTGCGTCAGTCGTGTCGTCATAAAACACCAGTTATATAGAAATCAGGTGACATACCCCTTTCTGGTACATGGTAAAATTTCCTTGCATTGTTGAGAGCATGAATTCCAGTAGTTCTTCCATATTTTCATTCAGTGTTTGAAGCATATCTCGACGTCTCTTCTGCTGTAGATTGCTATCAAAGCAAACAACATCTTCTGCCAGACGCAATAGTACCAACAACACTATTTCTGTTTGGGCATCCTAGAAAATTGATATGAACCCTCAAAATTCCACCAGCAAAACTCAGCTTCTAAGCTTTTGCTTTAAATAACATAATTTTATTGCAGGACTAAACTACTATTAATAACTGTCTCAGTCGACATCTATTGTCTTTGACTCAGCCAACTAACATTGAATCATCCAATATCTAGGTCATATGAAGGACCAGACGTGTACCTCTTGGATATGCTTTCCAGCATTTTGTTGAGAAAACTGTATTATGAGATAGGGGAAGTACTTGTGGCAATCAATCAAATACTTCGTAAATCAATTTTAATCTTAGACCTATTACCTCTATGTTGGGGTGCCGCTAACGCCCTCACATTTGCTATTCAGCTTGTCTTAGTCACCAATCTGTTCTACCTCAAGAACAATTCCTGCCAAATTGTGTTGCAATTGGACCGCGTTTATGTATCCCACCGTAATTTGCAAATATTTAGTATTTTCGTACATTAAACATCCAATGAGTGAGTAATAGAATGAGTGACCTCGGTTTGCATTAATCATTGCACAGCGGACAGGAAAAATCTCCTGCTTATTACTAGCAATACTACTCCAAAGTGATCCACTCATGTCCTGACATAATCAATGGTTTAATTTTTGCTTTTGCTGTATGTATAACCCATAAATCGCAGATCATTGAAAAGTGAAAACATTGTTTCTTCCACAGTGTTCTTGTGTTTCTGCATTAATAGGGAAGGTGATATCAGAGATGCCGGTAATTACTTAAAAGAGCATACTTCTTAATTTAACAATTGCATTATTATTTAATTGCCCCATGCGGAATATGGACAACGAAAATTATTTGCTGCGATTTGCCTACTTTACATGGAAGTACTATAGTGCACTACAAAGCGTGGGGCAAGTAAAATTTTTATGCATTATTGAGATTTATAGCTAGCAAAGAGCTGGTGTGGTTAGGTGGCTAAGCCAGGGGTTGAGGGCCGAGTTCGAACCCGCGACACACCAAAAAGAAAAATGTCATAAGTGAGAATAGGAACGTCCACTCTCATAAAGAGCTCACCTTTACATATTATCAAAAAACATGCTAAATATAACATATAAATATTTATTGGAGGATATGCCAGGGTGTGACATGAGCTGGTGACAAACATAGTCAAGAAGTAAAGCATGTTCAAGATACCACTTGTTCACGAAAATGTAAAGTTCTAAATCTTGTGACAAAAAACATAATGCTGGGTGACGACTTTAAATGGCAGTTGACAAAATGACACATTTTCATATTTTTGGACCATCGATATTTCTTATTATTATCACAAGCAAATGATATATGAGACATATATTTTTATGTACATTACATAAAAATATATGTAAGGTACAGTAATTCACCATGATAAAATGTAATTAACGTCAGGGTTTGTTACCAGTTTTAAGTTTGAGACATGTTTTACAAATATTTTACAACAGAGCGTAGCAAGGGATCCTGAGAAGTGTGCACTGCCACGGCTCATGAACTCGAAAAAATTTGTGACTCAACATCCAAACAGAGAAAAAGAGCGACTAGGCGAAGTTTCCAAACCACTGTTTTCTATTGACTATGGTGGAAATCATGGAATTGGAGGACCATCACAGAGGCGCCAAAAGCCCACGTAAAAAATCGAAAATCAAGGGGTCAAGATTGACTGTTAAAGATGCTAGAATTACAGGAAGCAGACTTCCACCTTCAATGCAAATCTTATGTTGCATGCATATTGCTGATGGTTCTGCCCAAAATCGAACCAAATTTGAAGCTTGAGAAATTGTTTCGAAGGAAATTATTCCTTTCTACAAAAAAAGGAAAGATACCGATGGCTGCAGAATGCTACACATGTGACAGACTGGTGAAACTTGTCAAGGAAAATCAGAAACTGACAGACAGCCCTAAAAATGAAGGTCAAATGAGGCAGCTTAAGATCGGAAAATGAGGCGTGAAAAAGGCATTGAATGAGTTGGCAGTGACATTTCGGCTGTGGCCAGAAAACGCAGAAGAAATGATAAAGAATGAAGAGGACAGAAAATTTCCTCATTCCATAAAATCCAACCCGATTGCCACATTTGGGTGTCAACGTGAAAAGGTTGCAAGGCAGGTCTAGCGTCGGGAAGAAAGGACTCTCAGATTCAATGAGCTCCGACAGAAAGAGAACATGTACAGGGAAAATGTTCTTTTAACCGTGACCTTGCATGGTAGCGATAACATTTCAACACTTCTCAAAGGAAACTTGCTCACACAAAATACGACGAATTGGCACTTAAGCATATGTCCCTCCTGATATCTTAAAATCTGAATATCTGGTGTAATTGGTGACGTGACTGAAACTGAAACCAGCCCAACAAGCAGCCTGCACAGAACCTCTTGTAGAAGAAATTGGCAAAGATTCCTCTAAGGTTTGTCGTTCATATACTTTGCAGATTGGTAAGACGGGAAGTTGCTGAAAAATCATCCCAGAGTACCAAAGTTTCATGGACTCCACCAAGATTTGCATCTTTCCACTGGGACTCAAATGATGTCAGCATTAGCAAATCTGAACGTCAAGGAAAAGCACCTCGTTATAGCCCTGGGGGATACAAAGGAAGTGAAACTCATGACCATATCATTGTACAAGCCAGAAATTGAGAGACAAAACTGGGGAAATAGCTTTGGAGCTAACCAGGGAGGCACTTACTAATAGAAATTGTCCTGACACTGTGGTAAACTTGATATGTGACACCACTTCAAGTAATACAGGACATGTATCAGAAGCTTGTGTGAGCATACAGCAGCTTGTGTGAGCATAAAGCAGCTTGTGTGAGCATGCAGCAGCTTGTGTGAGCATACAGCAGCTCGTGTGAGCATACAGCAGCTTGTGTGAGCATATAGCAGCTTGTGTGAGCATACAGCAGCTTGAGTGAGAATATAGCAGCTTGTGCGGGAATACAGCAGCTTGTGTGAGCATACAGCAGCTTGCGTGAGCATACAGCAGCTTGCGTGAGCGTACAGCAGCTTGTGCGGGAATACAGTAGCTTGTGTGAGCATGCAGCAGCTTGTGTGAGCATACAACAGCTCGCGTAAGCGTACAGCAGCTTGTGCGGGAATACAGTAGCTTGTGTGAGCATACAGCAGCTTGTGTGAGCATGCAGCAGCTTGTGTGAACATACAGCAGCTTGTGTGAGGATACAGCAGCTTTTATGAGCATACAGCAGCTTCTCAACCGCCTCCTCGTGGACTGGCTGCCGTCACCACATTGGCGAATAAATTTTGGACCATGTCTTCAATGATCTAAAAAGTGAAGCCACAAAATCACCTGACCTCTTTCTGTTTCTGAGACTGTGAAGGAACTGGGACAAGCTGCAGGATCAAATAAACCAAATGCCTCCCGAAAGAATCACAAGTCGTCATCAGACCAAGAAAGTGCAAGACATGGTCATCTTCTTAACTCTTGTTTACAGCCACTGGTGGATGACCTGTTATTCAGTATACACCTTACCATGACCTCAAGTTCCTTAAGATGATAATGTGTTACAAGACCATTCATCCACACATATGAAGGAGCATTTTGGAAGCATTCATGAGGCATCTTTGGTATCCGGTACTTGAAATAGTCCCCTTTGCTCTGTACATCAGTCAGGTGCAGGACAAGCAAAAGGCAGCTGTTGTAAATGCTCTGCTTGCTCTGAAACCAAGCTGGGATGTAACATTGCTCTGGCTTTTGTTTGGCATCGGACACAGAAAGCTCATTTTTCCTGCAAACATTTCTGTTACTACTGAACTAGAAGAGCTGTCCCTCCAGATTCATGGTACCTACTTCGCCTCCTTGACGTGGATCCGAGCCTTCTTGACTTAGTTAGGAGCAGCTGGCCCTCGTCTGAAGCCTACAAATCTTCTCTGCAAAACGTCTGTGCTCTCAATGTAGTTAATGGTTGTGTTAAACAGGCATAAAAATAGCATCAGATTTTCTCCATCATCAAGACATAAACCTAGCTTCCAAAATATGACTCAAGTTGTCGAAAGTGATCGAAAATCACTCTCTAACTTGAGAAAGCGAAATCAGAAAGCTCCTAAATAAGACCACCATGAACGCTTGTTCAGTGAACAATAAGACATTCAATTTTGCCATGACTTTCACTAGTATCCTTAAAGTATTTGCTGATAAAACCATTTTAGTACCTCTAACAATAGTAAAACGTGTTGCAATGCATATTTGTTGTTAGTGGTACAGGTAAATGAAATACCTGAGAAACAAGATTGTCAAATATACGTATGCATATTGCATTCAGCAAAATATCTGAATCAAAAATTCAAAACGTTGGTGGGATACCTAAATATACCTAAATATACCTAAATATACCTAAATATACCTAAATATACCTAAATATACCTAAATATACCTAAATATACCTA
>JANTCA010079786.1:0-14670 GCA_024741275.1 Chironex yamaguchii
TGAATTTTCTAGTAAATGTTGGCCTATGGCAGAATCGCATGTTTTGGCAGTCATTTTCGCTTTGCAAGCGCGAGATGTCTGTTCTCTAGAAGGAATTGATGCTTGGCGTACAGTGGCTGGAACATATTGTTTGATCCTGTCACCCAATCTTTGAGAAGTGTGACATACATACCGAGCTCCACATCGGCACAAAGATTCATATACTACTAAGCTTTTTTGTGTGGTACAATCCTTGTGAATGGATGGCAAGATCTTTCTTGTTTATGATTGGCTAGTTTTGCTACATTTTTTTTATAAATAGGTTGCCATATACATATACTTTCCTTTCTAAGGTTTCATACTCTGAAGAGTGTCAGACGAAAAAAGCTTTTAAGTATGATTTTAGCGCAATGTCGCAAATTTTCAAGGCGAATTATCTATTTGTAAAACGCTTTTTCATTTTCATCATAAAGTCACTTCCTGTGGTTTATTTCCCTAGATTTGTTCTAGTTTGCTAGAGAGCTGCTTGGTTGATCGTTGTCTTTGTGTGCAGTTCTTTATATCATCACTGGTCCTTGGGTGTGAGTGGTCCCATCAGTTGAGAATTGCCTTAATCGTCATCCTACTGAGTTGGAAGAGATAACGTAAGACTTTAGGAATAGTCAGTTGTTTGAATTTGTGTGTGCTGGTGGCTTCTACAGGGCTAGAGAGCAAAGCGCTTTTTCTATTGTTGGTCAGCAGACAGCACCCCTCCCCCAGTCATGATATATGAGTGGATGCTACACTTCCTTGCAAAGCCATCTGAGAACAAAAGCGATCTTAAGTGCCGCCTTGGAAATATCCTTGTCGTTAACTTATCTTGTCGTTTTCATTTCTGTCATGTACCGTGAATTCTTTTAAAGATGTCCGATATTACAAGAAGCTTGTTTACTCCGTTTGTGCATACTATTTAACACGTTATGATGAGATGTGTGTTACCCATTGAATATGTGAAGTTTTGTCGGTGCTTTGTAAGTGACGTATAGTCGTCTGTTTTCTTGTATCACGTATTCCACACACTTTGTTAGTATATAACAATTGTAATTCTGGGAGTAGGTCATTCGTCCATAGCGTTAAGAGTTCTGTATATATAAGTTCCTTAATTTACTGATTCTTCTAATAAGTGTTGGCGAATATAATGTGTTGCTTGGCTCTGCTGAATAGTCTTCAAAGCCATTTCGAATAAATTCTGCCGTTTGTGGCGTGACTGACAAAATACCCATAGCAATCTGTTAAGTTCTATATTTACAAAGTTAAGTCGGTATAATTCTCCAAAATTTGAATTTCTAAGCTTTATCTACTTTCCTTAAGATTTCTGTTATGTTATGTTCGTTACAGTTGTCACAAATGATATCCCCGTGATCTTTATCTTAAACAATGAAATATGACTCCTCGTTCTTTTAATTTACGAGCTCGTTAATTAACATATTTTATACTATTTGATCATCTACAAACCTTTGTATAAACTACGTAAATTACATGAATCTAAATGGACGTTGTAGCAGTTTGTCGTTTATGTTCCTAGATGGATTGAGGTATAGACGTGTCCACCGGATATGGAAGCTAAATTCACTCTGCGCGGGTCCTTTGATGTGCGATCTTTAAAAATATGAAAACATTACCTTATTGGTCTGGGGTAATGCTCGTGTAGTACTTATTTTGATTGCGCGAGGTCGTAATTTTCCAAACCTCTTGGCAATGCTTACTTAGATTGACATACCATGGCTATATAGCTTTAGCTTTGCGTCTTTATTCATCATTTAAGAGACCTTTTCGGTTCGCCGTGACAGCCGTGCATGGCAACATTGTCAGGGTGAAAACAAATTCTCCGCTGCTACACAGGCGCATTTAGGGTTTTCGCATCAGAATTATAATATTTGTCAAATTTTGCCTCTAAACTGCCTAAGACATGTGTTGCATTCCGATGTACAAAGTCACAACATGATGGGGAAGGATGCTAGCTTTCAAATTTTCCCGTACAAGGCCAGGGATAGCAAGAAATGGGCAAAGTGGGTGTAGACCGTGAAGCCAGTGAACTCTGATGGAAGTGCCTATGCTCGGATCAGTTTCAAAGGCCAGGACAGATCAAAATAAGATAAATTACTCCATATAAAGGGATTCATCCTGCGTACGCTACAGAAAATTTTGATCCTGAGTTGCTGATAGAAACTTTGTGGTCCATGTTTATGTAAAATTTTGGCCCGTTTCATTTTAAGTTGACCGTCAGCAGATTCAGGCCACCCTGATTACATTTTTTGCAGAGGGCCGTGTTAATCATTGGCAGCGTCCGACTTTTGAGGAGTTCCAGATATTACTAAGCAATATCTCGGAGTTAACAAATAAATATTGCTCAAAAATAGTAATTGAGAAGAGAAACAAAACTTCTTTTATGATAAACATTTATCACAGATGGACTTGCTAAAAAAGTTATATGAGGCACTGACGACGACATCAGTGAAATTGAAGTAATATTGGAAAGCAAAGGCACAATAAAGGATGCTATATCATGCAACCACATTCTTTGATTTTAAATATACGAAGACGATAACAGTGCAAACTCTGCCAATAGGCACACATATTAGCTAATCTAGGAAGCTGACGGAAAAAAGTACGACCATCTTATAGTTTATTTGTAAAACTTAAACGAAATGGGTTAATACAAAGAAACCTTACCATCGAGGACGGACCAAGTATTCACAGGCAATAGGTAGACTTAGGAATTGAAAATCCGTGCAAATTGAGGTGGAGAACACTATTCATAGAGCGTTTTTAGTAAGGAAAATCTATCGACTAAAGAACGATGTGCCCTGAAATTACCATGGAGAGATGGCAAATTCAAGTTACAAGAAAAAAATAAACTGGCAGAGAAAAGACTACGATCGCAAGCAAGCAGAATCACAATAGCTATTGAAAATCCTGGTGGAAAGCTTATTCTTGAGATAAATATAAACACCCAGGACAAACCTCTGATTGAAGACAACTTCTTTTATAAATTCTGTTTATTGCAAGCTTTCAATGCTTCCTGAATCATCATCAGGGTTTTTTTTGATTTTTGGATTAATGTATCACCTTCCAAAAGTGCGTAAGAATGACACACCATTGCGCCCAATTCTGGCTATTAGTAGTCATTCCTATCAATTAGCGAAGTATTTTGTTAAGCCACTTTGTTGTAATATCCTTTAATTTCCTATACCTTTACTTTTCTTAATGATTTACTTTTCTTAATGATTTACTTAATTTTCCGATTGATTCCAATGATGTTTATGTAGCTAGTTTTGATGTAAGCTCTCTGTTCTCTCTGAAACTATTAGAATTTGTGAACAAGCCATGTATGACGGAAAACATCGTTTTAGGACCTGTTTGTGGCTGATTAGTTTTGCGTTTACATGAATCTACAGCCAGCCAGGTCAGGTGGGATCCGTGAGAAAGAGCCACGGATCTCGGCTGTCCGAGATATTTGTGAAAAATAAGATCTTTTGTCTGTTCGTTTTGCGTTTACATGGAGAGGGCTAGCATGGAGAGGCGAGATAGAAAGTAGAAACTAATCAACAATACAGACCATTTTTTGTGTGATCTCGGCCAGGTGAGCTGGCTCGGGTACCCGGGCTAGCCCGCTTCCATGTAAGCAGGGTTTAGTAGCACGACACTATCTGAATTTTCTAATCTATTTGAGCTGTCAGTCAAGAATAGCCAATTCTAATTTAATGGTACTGTAATTAAGTCGATGGTATAGCTATGGGATCCCTTTAAGTCCCACGTTTTCTAATGCCTTTTTCGTGCATTTATGAAAACCGTTGGTTAGAGAATCATCGTCTGGAATTTCATCCAGTGTGTTTCAGAAGATATGTTGACGATAGTATTGTTTTCTACTTTCTTTCTAAAGAGCACGTACCACTGTTTTTGGAGTACTTAAACTCACAACATTCCAATATTAGGTTTAATGTTGAGGAAGAAAAAAGTAATCCTTTGCCTTTCCATAGACATAAAGATTAGTCGTTTCTTAGACAGTTTATTGCGTCAGTTTATAGAAAACCCACTTTTACTGGTTTATTTACAAATTATAATATTTTTTTGCCTTCTTCTTATAAGAGGGGCCTTATCTTTAACGCTTTAAACCGTCGTTTCATCGTAGTAGTAATAATAAAATTTTCCACCACGAAACTGATTTCTTTTTTTAAAAAACTCCTCCCCGTGTCATCTATAGATTCTTACATTCATCAATTTGTGGATAATAAGTATGGGTGTAGAGGACTTGAGCAAATTGCTTAAAATGTCAAGTGTATTTCTGTCTTTCCTTTACGGATAATCACACCCTTCCATTTCGTACATACCGTTCTAAACTGCTGCATGTAGCTTTCCCTTAACTTGATGTGTGGTTTGTTTTCAGCCCTCTCGATCGTTTGAGTGGTTTCTTTCCAGTCAAAGACCAAATTCCCACACTTACAGATCGATTGCAATATACAAATTTAAGTGCAAAAGCTGCAATGCTTTTTATTTAGGCCAGACTCGCCGACATTTACACACTTGCACCTGTGTTCATTTGGCAATTTCAGCATTGACTAGAAAAAGCCTAGGGAGTCCATATTATCCTGCAATTCATGAGCACAGCAAAGCTACCGAGCATGGAGTCTCTGCTACGGACGTTTTTGTTTTATCCTATTGCGACTCAAATCTTGAGCTTTCAATTGATAATAGTCTCTTGATTTCTAAGTTAAGGCCTTCGTTAAATAACAACCAAACCCCTATGCCATTATCTTTGTTCTAACCCATTTTGTTTTTTCCCCTATTTCATTTCTTTTATTCTTGACTTACGTCTCTTCTGCACGTGAAAATTCCGCGTTTGAATTTCAAGATTTGAAATTTTTACGTTTTAGTCTAAAACATTTTGCATGTATTAATTTGATTACAAAGATACTTGTCCTGCTGGATATCGTGACCCCTTATAATGATGCAGGAAGCACCGAAAGCTTGAAATACATAGAACTTGTAAAAAATGTTGCCTTGAGTGTTTATATCTCAAGAGCAAGGAGCATCGTTATGGTTTTTACATCGAGTATGGATATCACGAGCCAATGTAAAGGCCTGTTTAGCAGGGAATTATCAAAAGGGGAGGCAAAGACGTTTCTACTGGATGAAAAATACCGTACCCACTTCATCAGAAAGTTGTGTGGAAAGACGCTGTCTCAACAAAAATCTACCATTTTCCAAGGGTTGTCTTTGGAGCTAGTCCAAGCCTCATGTCTTTTACGAGGGACAATTAAAGTGTATATATATAAATACATACATACATTCGAGAGACCATGAACCGGAGGATTTTGTTTGTGAGAAGTACTGATAACCAAGACGAAAATCACAAGAAAATCTATATGCCGATTCCAAGAAGGTACACGTACAATAACAAAGTAAAAGACTATTGCTGCAGTCTTATGTCTTCGTTCTTTTTAGCAGCAGAAGACATGCGTAACAAATAGGCCAAATGTGTTGGAGTTACATGGAATAGATTGACATTTACCATTGGTATATGTTCTTGTACAAAGGAACAAGGAATGACAAAAAGATTGGTTTTAAGAACATTATCAGAGACATTTGATCACCTTGGATGTGTTAAACCCTTGCTCTTTAAAGTCCAAATAAATACTGGAAGGCCTCAATGTAAATGGGATTGCAGACTTGACAAAGGTAAAAGAAGCAGTGGAAACAATAACAGAAATCTGTGAAAGATGATGTAAACATTTCCATGCCAAGGCACATGGTTGCTGCGAGCAAGTATGATGTCATAGTCACACATTTGGAGGTATTTGCTTTGCAGCATTATATATTACAACAGAAAATGGTGATCAAATTGACAGTAAACTTCCCACAGCAAAGACATGTTTAGTACTATTAGAAAGATGGCCATACCATGGTTGAAGCTATTCACAGTTGCTTTGAATGTGAACGCTTTGGAACGCAAGAACGTACGGCCAAAAGTAGTAGCACCTTTATAAGCATATCTAGTTATCAAAGCAAGGTCTATCAAGACCAACTTGTGTCACAGATTTTTAAAGTACGTAGTGTTATGTAGCAGTATTTACTCGTGCCGTAACAAGAGCTGAATCTATTCATCGTACTGAGAACTTAACAGCAAAAAAAACCCCAAAAATATTTGGAGACATTTTGTTCAAGGCTTGCAATACCAGGGAAGAGAGGATTATGTCAAAGTGAAAGTAAACGGAGTTTGAAGACATAAGCAAGCTGATTACTTCTTGGGTTTACGAGAAAACGAGAGTATGAAGACTTCAGAAGAGTATGAAGGATGGCATCATTGTGCTGATCTGTGGGTGCCAAGTGCGAGTGGTCGAGCTACAGGAAAGTAACATTACTCTCGATCACTGGTAAGATAATTGCTGTGTTCCTACGAGCCCGTATGCATAATCTCTGTGAATTGAAAATGAGTGATCGGTATGCCGGTTTCAGATCAGAACGCGGCCACGACGATTTGATCTTCACTTTTTTGACGCTGCATGAAATGTCAACTGCGATATCCATAACCAACCGACCATTGCCTTTATAATTGATTTTACTGTTGCGTTCGATAGCGTTGGCAGAACTTTTATGTTCGGTGCTGCGTAAATGCGGAATCCCTTCAATATTTATCGATATCACAAAAGATCGTTATGGTGGCGCATCATCTTGCTTAATGGCCCCAGATGACCTCTCGCAGAGCTTTCTAATTACAACTGGAGTTTGTCAATGCTCTTAAATGCTGTTTATTATAGTCTGGATTCCGTTAGAAACTGTTGCATGCCGTGAATCAAGTTGCTCCAGTTCCCGGGCGGAAAATATTAATTCCCAAAGAGATTCTTGTTTGGAAAATATTTCTTCCCGGGAATACACAGGAGTTACATACTACAATGACATTGCTACTAACGGTTCCTACTTTTGGTTACATTCGTTTCCTGAATTAGGAACTAGAATACAATCTTATTCTGGCTTGGGAATATTTCTGTTTTCAGCAATTTTATTGCAGGATCTTCGCCCCGTAGAATTTCGTTTGGGCAAAGCTCATATGCCAAAGGTCCTTTTGTAAGCATACAGATGAGAAATATTATACTCTATTGGCATGGGAGGTGAAGTAACTGACGTCACTTCACACAACGTCTTTTTCCGTCAGTTATCATGTTCGTATCATGGTGTCCGTCAAATTGCCTCGTTTTATGAAAGTGAGGCAGATGTAAAAATGCGCCAATGTGCCATCTACAAACAAAGATAGCTGCAGATTTTCATGAAAGAAGAGGAACTCGATATGATAATTTTTGCTTTAATTTTATTCTGACAGAATTGTCCTCCCTACTTCTACATGCATGTAACCACTAAAACTAGTCTTCATGTTATTAAACATTTAAACGAGCATAAGACGAATTTGCCCCCTTAAAAGTATTTTAGTATCTTACATGAATTTCAAGGATGCACAGTTCGTTTATTAAAGTCCTTAAGTCTTCATGTCCTTTTTTCTTCTTTGAGGTATTCTTTTGTGTGCCAAAATAGCTGTTATTAAAAGGTCGTCGTATTTGTGCGTAATTCTTCCTGAAATGGCCTTCACCATGGTCATCATCACCTAGGTCACCTAGGTCACATTGAAAATTGATAACAAAGAATACTTTTAAGGGAATAATTTCAAATCAAGTTTGTTAACGTGTACTCACAGCACAGGGCTATTTGAAATACCATGACATCAACACAATAACAACAGTTGTAGCTCAGTTGGAACTGAAAAACAATGCAAAAGACGAGAAACACCTTAAGAATGCACAACCGGATGAGGTCATGAGGACGTGGCATACAACAACTTTTAACAGCTATCAAGGTGGTTTTGAGTAGCTAGATATTAAAGTGATGGATGCGTCACAAAATATGCAGATACAAATTTCAACTTATGATAGGAATTGAACTTCTTAAGTAAAGCTTTTCCATAATAAGGGTGAAAGTTAACTCGATCAGTCCATTTATCCAAGTCTGCTGTTGACAATATATTCATTCAATTGTCTATAAAACGACCAGTTTTCATCCTACGTGTTATAGGTGTTTTACTCAGACCTAGTGTTTGTTGGCTTCAAAAGGCAATTCAGCTACAAATACAGTCTGTTAGAATACACATATTACTCACAATCTAACATTGTTGTCGCACATGTCAAGACACAACTTCATCATGACAGGAGCGTTATATGAATCGAACCCAAGAGTTAAAAATGGGGAACCAAAGTTTTCTTTAACAAGACAGAAACCAAGAAAATTCTTGCAAAACATTCTAGTACATGATTATAGAAAAAATGATTGTAGAAAAAATGGGCCTTCTGCCCTCTTTCATCAAATCAGACAGATATTTAACAGAGCTGTTGAAAGAGCAGTTACATTGATTATCTAACATAGCTATGTAGGCTTGCCTATGATGCTGACTGTCAATCCCTTACTTGCAAATTTGCAGCAAGTCTCGAGGTATCTAAAAGACCATTTGAATTTGGTAAGTTCTCCTTTTTACTTAAAAATACTGTCTGCCTTTTAAGGGGCAAGGTTAGTGTTCTCCTAAGGTCCCATTTTCGCTCACAGCTTTCAGAATAGTCTTTCACTGATGGGGTCTCCTTCAAATTGAATTCGTTACTGAGCTCCGTGAGATTGTAGGTGCGAACGTCTGACGTACATGATCCCAGGGCCCGTGTGAACAGAAAGTAAACTCCGTTCCGTCGACGTGACGGACTTCATTTCGTTTGTGCGAATAAGGTATAACTCATGTGTGCCAGTTTATGTATTTTGCTTATTTTAGTTAGAAAAAGCTACTTTTAAGTGGCTTTTGTTCGTAGCTATTTCAAGAAATGTGGCTTAGTTTATCCAGTTAACACGAGGTGGACTATATCTTTTTATTTCAGGGGCGGAGTTAGCGTTGATGTTGATCTTAACAAGGTTGATATAAATCAGTGTGATAAGGAACCTGCTGCAGAGTTTCCATTTGAAGTTTTTGCTGGAACTCATCATTGCAAGACAGAGACAACAAAGGTTAGGTAACTTATTCGTTTAGTTAATACTGAGCATTGTAGAAGGTGCATTGTCTCTGGCAGGATGTTGGAGGAGTTTACAAGATTCGTCATTAGTGACTGAATGCGGATAAGATTCTCACACATATTTAGTTGTGAAATGGAATTGGAATGTAATGCTCCGGATTACACTTTCAGGATTCGTCCCCCTTTATTTGGTTTAATGTTGTAGGGAGATATGGATCTATCTGGAATGTTGTATGTTGTATGGAAAGTTGAAACCCAACAGGAATATTGCATGTTGGTGAAGAGGGAACGTGCCTAGTACTGATCAGAGGGATCATGTTCATAATTAGTGATTAGACCTAAGAATCACCCGTTGTCTGATGCAAACATCCTCCAACTTCGTCATACGGATTATCGTCTGCGTTTTAAGTATCGATTGATCACTTAGCCCCCCTCCCCCCCGCCGCCCCCCGAGCAGGTGCGGAAGGACTTTTGTAGGTAGTCCACAGATGTGAGAAATATGACGTCACTTTGTTTGATATGGGGTCATGGGTTCTCCGTTTTCGACGATGCCCATTTGTATTTAGTGGAAGGTTTATCATTGTCATTAATTATTGCATTGTTATGAAGGGGATTTTGTTTTCCATTTGATGTCATTAATGTTTCTAAGATTTGGCTCAGGCATCCTTTTCAATGCTGCTGTTTCGTTTTAGCTAATGTCTTGAGATATGGAATTATTTCAGTGGTTAATCTATCTATCTATCTATCCATCCATCCATCCATCCATCCATCCATCCATTTATCCATCCATCCGTACGTCCGTCCATCCATCCATCCGTCCATCCGTCCATCCGTCCATCCATCCGTCCATCCGTCCATCCGTCCATCCGTCCATCTGTCCATCTGTCCATCTGTCCATCTGTCCAGATAGATAGATAGATAGACAGACAGACAGACAGACAGACAGACAGATAGATAGATAGATAGATAGATAGACAGACAGACAGACAGACAGATAGATAGATAGAGAGAGAGAGAGAGAGAGAGAGATAGATAGATAGATGGATAGATGGATATGTAGATATATCTTTGAGCTATAACAAGTATTGGATGCTTCCCTTTTTTATTATCTTTTTGTAGTGCGAACATGTTCCTGGACTAGGGTTTAGTGTTGGTTCTTACAAATGCGTATGTAAAGATGGATACTACTTTCCAATCGTTAAAGCAGCGAGGAAGTATTTCAATGGGTCTGAAATTGAAGATGATATAAGGAATGGTGGGAGAATGTTTTCTTTGCCGACGTCCTACCGTTGTCTACAGTGCACCAAAGGATGCGACACGTGTGTTGACAATTCGCCATGTCTTGCTGCCTTCAACTTACCATTGCGGTATGGGATTTTAACTGGAATTGTCTTGTGCATCTTGTGCACCTTCGGGCTTGCATGGGTTGTTTATTCGCAGAGGAAAGTTAAGGTAAAGAAACATTTAGTATTATGACATCTTTCTTGCCAGTCACGTATGTTTCGCCGATCAGAAATTTTTTGGTTACTGGAGTGTGATGTGTTTATAGCGCCTTAAAGGTTGTTCATGAGAGATTCCTGAGTCAAGTAAACTTTTCCGGGTGTGTCGATAAAGCAACTAATAGTCTTCTCTGAAGAGGTCAAAAGTATTTGACAAAATGTTAGGAAAAAATATTGTCTGGGAATTATTAGCCTGGTATATTTATTAGTAGACTACGTTTTGCACGTGGCATATCTACCACTATTGTAACATACCATATTTCCTGAAATATTAGTCGCGACTGTCTTATTTCTTACGTGAAAGTGTTGGTCCTACTTTGGAAATGGCGTAATGTTCAGGTGTTTTTAATGTATGCCTTCCAAAATGTTCCACAAGCGGTATTAGTGATGACCAGTAACGAAATATGAAGGGACACATCCGCGATTATAACTTTACTTGTGTTTGTTTCCCAAGACCACCCCGTCTACCTCCAAACGGAACTTGTGTTAATGGTTATAAATGAATGCCTTGTAGGCACAAATCACATTCGACTTATAGGCCAATAGACATACACCTGTTAAGTCGAGTGGAAGATCGGGACTAAGACTCCTATGATCTTTGCTATTGAGCTCTTTAGCTCAGGAGAAAAGGCGTCGGATTTGGTTCGACACTCCGGTTCGACACTCCGGTGGTTGCAATCATAACTTTTCTTCTGTTTCTCACACAAGACAATGTCTACTTCTATGTAGCATATTTAGGCCAATTTGTAGTAGGCTAATTTATAAGAAAATACTTCAGGTTTGGCCTATTCGAATTCGGTGAGGAAAAACTTGTTGGTGTACATTCAAGCAGTTCCTGCCATTAGAGTGACGTCTCGAGGTCAAAAGTCTAAATTGGAGGAATATGTGATACAATGCGCTAGTTGCGTAAAGTAAGTCGAATTGGAAAAGAATAAGCCATGTGATAAGTAAAAGATTTTAACTTTCCTCTATATTTTACTGTGTGAAATTCATGACACTTCTCAGTTGGTGCTAATTCTATATTTGTGCTCGAAATGCTTATGGGCGCACAAAAATGTAGTGGTATTACAGGTAGACTTACAGCAGACCCAACGTTTGTGTGTCAAAGGTGCCATGGGCTTTTCTCGTCCGATTGATGCAAGACCTACAGTAAGTGTAGGTGTTGATGGTAAAATGCTGGATGTCGAGTCAACCTTGTTATCTTGGCGACATGCTGTCTGCTGGTGGTGGCTGTGAACATGTCATTATCACTCGCTGCTGTGTACCCTGGGGCAAGTTTAAGAGATTGTTACCCCTACTTACCTCAAGACACATCTCAATGAAAATACGTGGGACAGTCTTCTCTGGTTGTATTCGATCTCTGATGTTCTGTGGTAGTGGAACTTTGGCCCCGAAGGCTTCTGACCTGCAGCGGCTCCGTCGTAGTGATCGTGCAATGATCAGATGCATCTGTGGGGTGAAACCTGCTGACGTTTCCACAACATCTCTTATGCAAAAGCATGAAATTACTGACATCATTGCTTTCCTACGCTGTAGACGTCTAAAATGGTACGGTTATGTCCAAAGAGCTACAAACGTTATCAGCGATGTCTGTACGGAGGAGATGTGGCAGGCCCAGGAAAACGTGGGCGTATTGGTAATGACCTGACTGCTCTTAACTTGGAAAATGCTGACCCACTTGATAGGGCTACATGAAGAATTGAAGTTAGAAGAAGCCTGGTGTTACCTACCCTGGATTCAGGGAACTTCATAGCACCATAAATACTAAAACATGATGGATGGATGGATGGATGGATGATCTCAATCAATGTTAAAGCAGATCATACTTTATGGGTCACTGAGTGATTTTAACGTGCATTTGAAAAGATTTCCCAAATCATGGCTTAAGAGTTACTGGTAAGTCAATCTACGCACTGGGCATAAATCCCCTGAAACAGTATTAAAGTAACACGAAAGAACACTTCAGAAACATTGAAGTTAAGAAGAAGTAATCGAATGTACCAACAGTAAAGTTGTTTAGTGCTGGTAAGAAGAATTTAACTTGGTCTAAGGAGACGAAGAAGGATCCATACATGTCGGCAGGTAAGGAAGCAAAGAAAGTGGAAAAGTCTGCTAAATTAACGGGGTCTTTAAACCAAACCCTCTTGCTGTGCTGAGCTATGGAGCCAGTGGCAAGGGCTGTGTAACGTTTGCACTTTGACACTTGTTTAGCTGTTATATCGATAGACATCACATTTCGTTCACTTAGTTGATATGTGTTTGAAGTAACAAACTAATATTTCATATGTAACTACCAAAACGCGAGCATATCGAAAAGAAAACAATCTGTACGCAGTACTTACCAGCACAAATCCATAAGTGTTTCATGACTTGCGAGTGCTGAACATACCCTCCTTTGACTGCACGGTTTAGGTTCAGTTGCTTAATACCCGTAAATACCTCGGACTGTATAATGGTTGCACGTACAACCACCTGTAAAGTTGTACGAATTGTCTATATTTTGGCTCATATAACATGTAATTGAAGACTTATTATTTGTTCTCGTCCGTGAGTGCTCTTCATCATAATTTTGAAAAGAGTAAGAGATGCGAGGTTAGTGTAAGGAGATAAAAGGAAAGCACAGAAAAACTCCGAAATCTTGGGCTAAACACATCATCTGGTTTGTGCAGCCTACAAAAGCAGCCGATTTGTTCACTCAATCATCGAACATTCAGATTGGATTTACAAACAGATGGGATGGCCATGCCCCCTGGTTTGAAAATTGTGAGATTTTCGGAAATTTCAAAGTTCCGTCGAAAAATTTAGCTGTCGGTAAAAACAGAGAATGTGAAAGATGTTTCAGTGATAAGTGAAATTACTTGGCTTTGACGTTCTCTAAAATTTGTAAACTAAATGATATACGTTGTCTTCATGGAGGCCTGTGGATCTTCTATACGCGCTAAAGTTCTCTTTGGTAGACTGGAGAAGCTTTATACTTTCTTTTTGACATCTAGAAAGCGTAGTGACATTCTGCAAGATGCCCAGAAAGGAGCTCGTATAGGAAAGGTACATAGGCCCAGAGAGTCTCAACAACACGATGGTGGTCACATCAGAAAGCTCCGGAGACTGTCTTCTTTACCCAGACTAGCAAGCTGTATGATTGCTGTAGAGGTGCATTTGAGCACTGCTTAACACCTGAGCATAGCAAAGAAATAGTTACTGATGCAGAAGCCTTACTGCAAAATATATCTTGCTTCGATATGTTTGTAATGGCTCGTCTATTTCACAAGATATTTGCCATCACTGATCCTGCATCCTTGTATCTACAGTCGGAAAAGATTCACATTCTAACAGCAATAAGACCGGTTGAGGCAGCGCAATCACAGCTCGTCAAACTTCGAGGCGAATTTTAAAATGTTTTGGAAGAAGCAAAAGAATTTTGTGCAGCTCATGAATCAGAAGAACGTGATTCGCACAGAGAAGACTTAGAAAGAGAAAAAAGATGTCGGTGAAAAACGTCGCAAAAATCTACGGCTTGGATGAATGGAAACTAAGAGTGGAATACAAATCGTTTATAGAGAGCTACCAGAGGATCAAAGAAGCAGCAAGCATAGCACAAACTAAAGACCTAACATGGTCAGAAAATGCAGATATCAAAAGAGAAAATTTCGTTACCGTGCTGCGACTTATTTCATAATATAACTTGCAAACAGCATATAAAAATCTCTGCAGTCTTTGCAAAATACTTGTACTTATTGGATCAACAAGGTGCGAGCGTTCATTCTCAAAGATGAAGATAGTTAAAAACAGGTTGCGATTATATATGGGTTAGCCTCGTCTATTATTGATGCTCACTAGCGTTGAGCCTGAACTGTTGTCTTGTGTTGATTACGAGGCAGTTATTGACGCATACGCAACATCACCGCTCTTGAGAAAGCTACTTATGCTTTAAGAACGAAGCATTAAATCAAAACAATTTCCGAGGGTTATATAAATTTACTTTATTTTTTTGCTTCCTAATTTTGAAAAATTCGAAATATGACGTTAAGTCACGAGCCAAACATAATAATGGCCGGCCACTCGTAATCGAGGATACCCGTCTATTCACGTGGCTAGCAAACGTGATTTTTTAGACGCCT
>JANTCA010079797.1:0-12577 GCA_024741275.1 Chironex yamaguchii
ACTTTGTTTTCAGCCATTAGGACGATTTTGTTCTCGCGGCTTAAAACAATTATGTCTTCCATGTGAACCAGGCATCACTGACAAAGTCAATACAGGAACATAATAACATGCCATGGTATAATTTATTATTGATACAGATAAAGTCTGTTAGGTCCCATGCCTACGAAATTTATCTCTTGGCCTCAAAGCTTGATCTGGTAACAATATTATCCCTAAATAGACATTGAGCAAATTGATGACTGATGCCATTCATGGGACTGACCCCTCTTATAAACAACTTACTCCACAATAGCATAAAGACATTAAAGACAATGCAGACTACTGGACTGGAAACCAAATCTGTAACAAGACCTTAGTTTACGTTTGTTGATATAAGAACTGAAATATATAATGGTAAAATACACTTCAAAGTATACTGTGTGGCAAATAACCAGATTGTATACTTGTGATGTCCTCATTGTCATGGCTGTAATAAGAAAATTGATGATGCACAAACAATGGTAACAAAATACACAAGCTTAATTAGAATACCAGTCATGCAGGTTATTCAAGGTATGATACAAACTACAGACTGATACCTTTAATTACCAACTACATTCAATATCAATAACATAACATTTTTATTTTGAATCCATTAAGCAACAGAGACTAAATGACTAAGTTATTCAAATGATGCTAGTCAACACAAATTTGCTTCACCTATTACTTTCATACAACTCACTTGCTTAAAAAAATGCTGACTCTGAAAGTCCAATGACCCCCACATGCAATTTATCATCCAGGTCTCCATTCCGAGTCTCTGGCTTAGCATAAGAAACACCATAAGCTTAACCCTTTTTAGTAGTCAAATGTATTTAAAACAGTATGCGAAGTTCTTTCTAGTTTGTAAGTAACTACACCACACAACTTCTAGTACTTTTCTGCTCCTAAACATGATAAGCATGGAAATGTAATACTTTGGGCAGTTTTATGACTCTTTATAAATAACCAAATCTTATAGTTATACTTATCAAAAGTGGAAACTTTAAAAGCAAAGGGACCCAGTTTATGTTCAAGTGATATGGAATTGATGAATGGTGGCCTAATGGATTGACAATCTGTTTCCATAGCAGTAAATCACCTTAACAACACTTGCTGTTTATACTTGTTTCAATATGGATTTATCTTAGGTCTCCATTAATGAATACAACAGGCGGGTAATCTTCAAATAAAGAGAAATGACTTGAACTTATCACCCCTTTTTAATGTTTTGTCAACCATAGTTGTTTGCAAGATGCATAGAACAACAACAGAAAAAACAGCTGGTGCTTAATTTACCCTATGTATGCAGCACGGTAGTGTGAGTACAAAGCTTCGACTTTGACAAATTATTGTTTTGACAAAGTTTTACCTTTGATGTACAAAAAGTTGATATAGGTTATACAAAGTTAGTACATACGCTGGTACTATAGGGTGATTTGGAATGATGTAGTCGGCTTAGTAGTACTTAGCAACACCTGTTATGAAAACAGGCCACAAAGCATCAGTTGCCATCAAAGCATAGGAACAGTGAGATATACTGTGATCTTTGACAAGAGCTACTGAGTGATTGAACTTGGCAATATTCTAACAGTATGCATTGTTAACAGTGTGGTTAATTATTGTTGAGTCAATGAACATAATCAGACTATTTACAGCTAAGACTAATAAGTGCATAAAAATTAGAGCTCAATTCTCTGTAACTTTTATGCATAAAAACATAATGTTTACACACGTTTGATACCTTAAGCAATTCTTCTAGCGTGTGTTACTAAGTAAATATATCAAATATTCATATTCAAAACCATGACAGAAAACATATGAAGCTCTTGCAAATAACTCATCATCATAAATCCAGAAAATGCTTAGAAATAGTAAGCAATGGGCTTGTTAGATGAACACCATCATCTGTTGTTGCCTCTACACTTTATCACATCAATGACAGTATGCCTTGCCAACCTTCTACACAAATCTCAAGTAAGAACACTATTGCCCTCTTGTGATACAGCCTTTATATCATGGTTCAATTGCTAACAATCCCCAAATGTTTCCTTAATTACCTCAAAATGAATTATATAGTCAACAGTCATCTCTTAAAAGCTCTCTTTACTAGATGCAACAGATGGAATTCACTACATCTTTTTCTAATGCCTATAAATCACTTTACCAGGAAAAATGTATTGCTACCTCTGCTTGATTTCTTACACTATCATAGGGTAAAATGGTCCTATAGTCAGATATGACAGAATAGAGATAAAAAATACAAGTACAAGACATGTGAGAATTAGGTTATGGTGTGTAGGCCTTCCACATTTTTTTTGACTTTGATTTTGAATTTGACACGGCTTTGAACCGTAAATTTGACTTCGACAAAGCTAAAGCTGCCTTCCACTTCAAAAAAATCTGGCTTCGGTCGCTAAAGCATAACAGCTTTTACACATGAAGTGGTAAAACAACTATGTCTGCATGCATTTTAGGTTCCTATCCTTAAAGGAGAAAAGGCTTCTGGATAACGATTTTCTTCTCTATTAAGCTTCCATGAGATAAATGAAACTTTCATAGAATACATTTCTCCAACAAAAAGTTAACATGCTACCTCCCTGGTATAAAGCTATCTAATCTATGCTGTCAAAATCTATTCTTATACCTGTACCCAACTGTTCAATCTAGACCACAAACCAATGTATCTTTATCAGTAAGCCCTGTTACTAAAAAATATTATACCTGTCTCCTACTAAAATGTCTACTGACTGCCTTGTAGTCTTATATCTAATTCTAAACTGTGTTTTAGTACTACTTGCATATTGATTTTGGTACTTCCATTCTAACATATAGATTACATCAGCAGAATTCCAAGAATACCAATTGGATTAAAATTTATGCAAATGATATCATCACAAGACCATGCCAAACATTTTCAAACACGAATATGAAACCACGAGTTATGACAGACTCTTTTCAAATTCTGGTAATTGTTATGATATTAATACATAAATCAAATCTTATTTTTTGTCCTTTTTTGTCTTACAGCTGATCAATGCTATTGTAAGAAAAAACAAGACAGTTAAACTTCAGCCTATTTTTGTAGCTACATTCAAAATCTAAATTAATTTTTCAGTTCTCAAGGCTTTGACCAGAAAATAATGCTGATCCTGCCGGAGTAATATCTGCAGCAAGTCATACAATCAATTTTGCTAGAATTTCTGTTAGAGAACCATATCAGGAACTTTAACAGAAAGACTAGAAAGTGTTTTCAGTCCCATAGTTTGGAAAATAAATTTAACTAAAGTAATGTAAATACAGGAAAGCAGGGTAACTACCAAAATTATCCTCATTCTCTAAAGCAAAAGGATAAAATATTTTGGTGATTAATTCAGTCATTTCATGTGGTAATTGGGATACAAGACTACATTTATCGCAGTAATGCACATACATTCTGATGAAGGGCACCTGGACAAGCCAAAGGTTCAGTATTCCTCTCCTCTTTGTATGCATTTGTCTTTTGTTAAATTTTTGGCAAGCAGACCTTCTCAGTACTCAACATATAATTTTCCATTTTTTTCTCTTCCACTACAACCAGGTACACATTGTCAACACCATTGTTAGTTTGAAAAACAATGTCATTTTTAGTCAGTTGCATTTAATTGATTGCATTTAAACTTAACTTTCATACTTGCTTTGTCTATGTTCTTTTTAAGGCCTACTGACTTCCTTGAAACGCTAATTTTGCTCCCAATTGGAATTACAACACTAATGTTATCACTATCTATACACAAGGTACATGATAGCTTCCTTTCTTGTCTGACAAACACGAATCAACTAGAGTGCTTCGTGTAAACATTCTTCACGGGACTGACCTTCTGGTCAGAAATCACTAGCACTTAAGCAACCGAAATTCCCAGGGAACTTGAGGTAACTCTTTTTTATCTGTGCTCCTTTTACAAGTATAACTATTATTTATTACCGATGGCTACAACTATATTGTCCCGGAAGTCTGAAAGCGATTGCGATTCCCATCCAAACACTACTCGCACGGTTAACTCAGCAATGTACACCCTTTATTGTTTTATTTTATTAATTCCTCACATGAAACCCTAATTTTACCTGTTTGTCCTTCGCAGTAATACAGTTTCAATCATTATCGGCAAGCTCTTTTGGCAACAGGCTTATTACGAGGGCAACAAACGTTATGGCAAGCTAACATCGTCATTTATCTTCGTGGTCCGTTTTTCAGCATTAACACCAAAGCAAAATCAGCAGGCAACTTACGAACGGGTGATCTTTCCGCCAAGCTTTTCTTTCCTCGGCCAGTCGTCCTAAAGCTAACCCAGCCATTTCTATTGCTATTTTCTTGTAAAACTAGCACACAGAGGCTGCAATTTAGCGGTGATTGTCCTACGTTTAGAGTTTCAATCTCAAATCCGGCATCGGCCGAGATGCTCTCTTTACTCCTTTAGTCTTTCGAGGTTACAGTCGACGCCTGCCTTTATTGTGGGCAGCGGTTGCTTTATTTCCCGCGCGAAGTAAGACGGGATGGAACCATATACTTTGGGGCACCTAATTGCATGCCCAACTGCAGTAAATTGTAAATGTCTCTAAATCTTGGCTGTAATTGTCCTTCCTGAATCAGGTTTGAGACCTTAAAGATTCTACAAAATAGGTATTTACATTGCTTACGGGTCATTACATCTTCAAGGACAGATCCAGCCCAAAATAGCTTGCAAGAGGGGGCGGTGTTTCTGTTGGCTATAGAAAGTAGTCAAAAAATAGGTTTGATAAATTTTATTGAAACCAATTCAAATTCTTTAGAACATGGATTGTATAACGTTTCTCCTGCACTAATGTACATAATAGGGTTTCAAAATGTAAGTACGTGTTAACTCATAAACATTTTCGTCATCTTAAGTTCGTATCTTCATTTTTTCATACTGGCGTTGGCACCCGCTTTTTAATTCTAAATGTGCCATCCAAAGAGAAACGTGTAGGTCTTCCAGACTCCAAACAATTCTCTTCATCCTGTATTAATTTCCGCTTACAATTTCGAACCTAAATTTAGCTACTTCGACCCGTACGTACCTGTATCTCCTCTGCTTTAATTCTGTTCTGCAAGGTAGATTTGGGATTAGAAGAGGATCAAGCATTAACCTTGAGGTGTCTCCTGCTAGAAAGATAACGGGCTCAAAATGCTCTGTACAGAGTTTAGTATTCCTGTATAGATACTGTCGACTTTTACCCATGAGTTCTTTGGAACAATGAGGCCTGCAGGCTGCACTTGGTGGTTTATGCCTTTTGCTTCCGCATCAATTACATCCTCTCTTTTCTTATAATCCTTGATCCAGCTCTGCCGTCTGCCATGACTTGTAAGCTTTTGCTTTTATTGATTTTAAGTATCTTAGCATGTTTGGACAAATCCAGCAAATTTTTTTTTTGAAAAATATGTAAACAACCAGGATGTAGATTACCTCTGTATCAGACAGAATTGTAATATCTGTAAACTTACAATGAGTTGCAGTGTGTCAGGCCGTTTTCTTCCAATCTTCAGTCTCACGACGATGGTGATATTTCTCACAGTTCCAAAATTTTGTATAGATTTTCGTCAGCATTCCTTATTATCACGAGTGTTTTCCAGGTGTTCCCATCTGTCTATTTTTTTCATAACCATTGGTAACATATACTTCTCAATGATAAGATTTAATGTTCAGAATATAATTCAACTCGTCAAACCGAATGTGACAGCTTGATGCTAGAGTGACTTGAGGAGTATTTATAAGTACAAAAATATCCAAGCCCTTAAAAAAAAGTCATTAAATTTTCGTTGTATTGATCCAATTGCTGTTATTTGAATGTACTCTTTTTTATAAGAACACTTTTTATGAGGACACTGAAGCTTACACTGTACCAAAAAATAAGAACAAGCTAAGAACAAGCCGAAGCTCAGATCAGGTAGTTTGAAATTAATAACAAACCAAAGATACCTAACATAGGCTGGATATCGGTTTTGACTTTGCAACAGGTGAGGCTCAAATAGCGAGAAAATAGGAAGATTGAAAATCACTAAAATTCATCTTGTTATAACAAAAAAAGATTGTATATTTATTATAATTTAAATTTCCTAGCCAGAAGGGGCGTGGCAGGGTTTCTATTTACGCATGCGTTTTGCGAAAATGGCTAACAGTGAGTTGAGTGTCACTTCTTGTTGTACTTTATTCTGTAATATAGGCGGATACGGTATAAAGCGTGGGAGGAAAGTTTGAAAAGTAGGGTTTTGCTGATGTCATTTGATCTTGAACTTATCTTGACAGGCGGTTAGAAATGCTGTTATTGCGAAATTGCGCATAAAATGTCTATTACAAAGGTTCACAACAAGAGATAATTAAACAGTTATGAAGGCGAATTTTTTCAGTTTTGCAATCAAAGTCATAAAATCATAAAACTTTTGCCTGAATTTGCAAGACGAGGTCCGGAATTCACTGCACTGGAATTCTTAAACTGACAACAGCTGAAGTCGATAATTCCTCATCATAGTTTTCCAATTGGCAAAGTTTCGAAGCTTAATGCTGTCTGAATGCTTTAGGCCTTGTCAGCTCAAGAACAGAGTAAACATTGCCAGGAACATACGATAATCTAAACGCCTGTCGGCAATTAGGGACACTTTGATTAACCCCGTAGGCATAGAAATATTAGATAAGCGTGTATTAGTTATGATGCAATTAGGAAACTTCGAACAGCTAGCTCGGATTCTGATCAGATCTAGAAATCGCTTCTTGTTGTGATGATTATAACATCAGAAAAATTATCAAAGCAGCAGCAAGTTTGGATTTTGATCAGATCTGCAAATTTGCGTTTTTTGTGACGATGTTAAGATCGGAAATATGAGAAAAATAACAACTAGTTCGGAAATTGATCTGATCTATAAATCGCTTCTTTCTGTGTTGATGACATCAGAAGCATGAGAAAAATAACAACCTGTTGAGATATTAATCAAATGTGGAAGACAGTTTCTTTTGTGACTATGATAACGTTGAAAGAAAGACAAAATAACAAAAAGTTTGGATTTTAATCAGATGTGGAAATCGCTTCTTTTTATGATGATGGCAATATCACGAGCATAAGAAAAGCAACAACTAGTTCGGATTTTGATCTGATCTACAAATTGCTTCTTTTTGTGATGATGATGACATCATAAGTACGCGAAAAACAACAATTAATTAGGATTTTGATCAAATCTGG
The DNA here is from genome assembly GCA_024741275.1 of Chironex yamaguchii. NCBI lineage: Eukaryota > Metazoa > Cnidaria > Cubozoa > Chirodropida > Chirodropidae > Chironex > Chironex yamaguchii. Next base: position 7,249 of record JANTCA010079797.1, read on the forward strand.
ACTTCGTTTCTTCTGTGATGATAATAACATCAGAAGCATGAGAAAAATAACAACTAGCTTGGATTTCAATCAGATGTGGCAGTCATTTCTTTTTTTGATTATGATAACGAAGGAAAGATAACAAAAGGTTATTTGCTTTGTATTTTGATCAGACCTACAAATCACTTCTTTTTGTGATGATGACAACATCAAAAGGATGATAAGTACAACTAGTTCGAATTTTGATCGGATCAACAAATCGCTTTCTTTTGTAATGGTCATAGCATCAGAAACATGAGAAAAAAAGCAGCTAGTTGGAACTTTGATTTGATCTACATATCGCTTTTTTGTGATGATGATAGTTACAAAAGCATGAAAAAACCCCCAGTAATTTCGGATTTTGATCAGATATACAAATCGCTTCTTTTTGTGATGATGATGACATCAGAAGCATGAGAAAATAGCAACAAGTCTGGGTTTTGATCTGATCTACAAATCAGATCTGAGTACTCTACAAGAAAAAGTAGAGTACTCTAAACTGTATAAGACCAGCAGAAAAAGAGAATGAGAGCAGACCTCAGGGAACACAATACAATGAAAGTGAAGACAGCGATAGAAAGTAGAAAAGGCTTCAAAAAAGCAAATAACAATCAAGGTCGTAAGGTTTTGATACCAGGACTTAAAGAAGAAGAGACTATTACTACCAACAGAGAGAAGATTATCGAGACGTGTGCAAAGCTCTGTGAGAGCTTGTACATAGATGCGCCCCAAAACTTCATAAGAGTAGTATCAGAGAAAGCACCAACAACCATAGACTGTGAAATTGAAAAGGCAATGAAAAATATGAAGAACAACAAGGCGCCAGGAGAAGATCAAGTTGTAATGGAAATGCTGACAGCTAGAGGAGAAATAGTTCGGGACAAAGTGAAAGATTTATTTAACAAAGTGTTGACAGAAGAGCAGATATCAAAGGAGTGGAAGAACGACATTAGTACGCTACTTTTTAAGAAGGGAGATAAGAAAGACCTAGCAAACTATAGATCCATCAGTTTGCTGTCACAGGTGTACAAACTTTACATGAAGATCTTGAAAAATCGACTAAACAGAACTCTAAATGAGTAGCAACCACCAGAACAAGCCACATACCGTAAAGGTCAGTCCACCATAGACCATCTGCATTCAGTGGTACAAATGCTAGAGAAAACAAAAGAATATAATATACCCATTTATATGGCATTTGTGGACTATGAGAAGGCCTTCGACTCCATCCAACACAAAGCAGTTTTCAAGGCACTAAAACAGCATGGGGTCGAGGACACCTGCATCAACATCTTGAGAAAGAAGCGTATGATGGTGGCACAGCACAAGTAAGAACTGATATAGTGAGCAGAAAGATCCGCATCATTAAGGGAGTGAGACAAGGTGACACACTATCGCCAGTGATGTTCACAGCGGCATTAGAAGAAATATTCAGGAAGATAGAATATGAGACTGGCATCAACATCAATGGAGAATGTCTTGACATTTTGAGATTTTCAGATGATAACATCTTGTTTACAGAATCTGAAGAACAGCTACGAAGACTGCTAAGTGACTTGAATAAAGAAAGAAAGAAAGATGGTATGAGGATGAATAAAAAAAGTCAAAGATCATGTGCAATAATGTGGCGAGAAGAAAGAGACGGAATGGAGTATCTATAGATGGCGAACGGCTCGAAAAGGTCGAGGAATACAAATACTTGGGAAGATTGCTAACACCAGGAAATGAGATGGCTAGAGAAATCGACAGCAAGCTGGAAACGATTTGGTCAGTGCAGCTCCTTCTTAAAAGATAAGAAGATAGCTATGCGTCTGGAGATGAAGATCATGGATGCAGTAATATTACCATCGATGACATATGGAGCAGAAACATGGTCACTAACGGAAAATCTAAAAAATATATTGGCTGTAGCCCAACGCAGCATGGAATGAGCAATGCTTGGAATCACGATAAAAGATAACATCAGAAATGAAAATATAAGAGCACGGACAAAGGTGGAAGATATAGTTTGCAAAGCAGAAAAAGCTAAAGGGCAGTGGGCAGGACATGTCGTCCGAATGGACATCAACAAATGGGCCAGAAAAACAGCAGAATGGAGACTGAGGGGCAGAAGGAGAACGAGAGGAAGACCAAAGCGCACATGGAGAGATGATATCGAGAAAATGACGGGAAGTAAATGGATGCATGTGGCATAAAATCGTCAAGAGTGGAAACGTATATGGAGGCTATCCGACAGCAGTGGCGGGTTAGGCCGAGAGAAGAAGAAGAAGAAGATAATATCAGAAGCATGAGAAAAGTAACAACTAGTTCAGATTTTGATAAGATCTACAAAGCGCTTCTTTTTGTGATGATGTTAATATCAAAGGCCTGAAGAAAGAAAGAAATTGTTCGGATTTTGATCAGCTTTACAAGTCGCTTCTTTTGGGGATGATGATAATATCAAAAGCGTGGAAAAAATAACAACAATTTCGGATTTTTATCAGATCTAGAAATTGCTTTATTTTGTGATGATGACGACATCAGAAGCATGGGAAAATAACACTTAGTTTGTGCCTTGATCCGATCTACAACTGGTATCTTTTTGTCATGTTGATAACATCGGAAGTACGAGAAAAGTAACAACTAGTTTCGATTTCAGTCAGATGCGGAAATCGCTTCTTTTTGTGATGATGATAATGTCGGAAGAATGAAAAAATAACAAATAGTTTGGATTTTGATCAGAGCTGAAAATCACTTCCTTTTGTGATGGTGATAGCATCAGAAGCACGTGAAGAGTTGCAACTAGTTCAGATTTTGATCTTACCTACAAATCGCTTCCTTCTGTGATGATAATAACATCACAAATCAAATCATGGCCACTTAAATTCACCTCTAAGAAACAACGTCTCGGTAGCTCATTTGTAAGAGCATCTGCCCGGAAAGCAGAATGTCACGGGTTCCGCCCCCGTCCCGGACGTAGGATTTGTGTCATGGAAAAACGACAAGTTAACATTCATTTCAAGACAACTCAAAAGTCATAACTTCAGAGTCACAAAACAGTCACATAGGCTGGAATAGAAGTCCTCATAGCTTAACAGGCCAACGTTATGCATTTTTCACAGCTGTCTAACCACTTACACGGAAACATAAGCGTTTCTTAGACATGCCCATACGCTTAACAGCACGCATCGAAACTTAAAACCGGGGCTAGCTAATTGGTATCAAGAAACTTAAATTTGGGTGTAGTCAAAAACATATACGATGTATCATTTTTTGCGACAAACACGTCACTGTTGTCAGATAAGGTCTTGACCAAGAATTCTTTAATCAGTTTTAGATGATAATTACTACTATTAAACTCAAACACAGGTACTTGCTCAACCCACTCATTCCAAGCATCTTCTAACTTGCTTTGGTAAACTGTCTTTATTTGCCATAGAGTACACTAACCACACCCTTTCACAAATCTCCTTTTGGCGGCGCGCTAGTTCTTCAAGAAATCCTCTGATCAAAGCCTCAGGTTCACTGTTCACAACAAACGATGCTTTATTGGTTAGATTGTCATTAACGGCTACACTAACAGGTACATGGGAGTTTTCAAGGCTCAGGTGTGGTGTTTGAACACACTTGAGTTTCTTAAGTTAAGCTTCAAAAACATACATAATGAAATACGGATAAAGTATAAATTTCTTTTTAAAAAAAATCCTGGATGGTTGGGGTTTTCTACAGCACTCCCAAACAGATAAAATCGTTTAAATGTTTCTTTTCATCGTCTCTTCGATGTCTAGTCTAAAGTCATTTGTCTCGTTTGCGTATTCAGCCAGACCCTTGCTTTTAGGAGTTAACTTATTTTTTAATTTATCTGTTATTTTTCCTATCATTTTGTCAACAGTCTTGTCTTCGTTTTTCTTGCCAATCTCTTTACCAATTTCAACATCTTGCTTGGCTGCACGCTTTAGCACTTTTTGAGCCGTATTGGATGGAAAATGTTTTGTTGCAGACGGAAATTTTTCTAGAGAGCTGAATAGGCCAACCCCACCATATTGATTTTTTCTACGAAATTCATATCTATTTATGATTAACATTGCTATTTTATAGCATTATATATTTTTATGCGCTTTTTTTGTCAATGATGTCTTTTTGAAGTAGCAAATCCAAAATACTAGCCAGCTCATTTCGAACTAGTGCGTTAGCCGCATCATTTGATGCTGTTAATAATTCTAGTCTGTCGATTAATAGATTAGGATCATCAGGAAGGTACGCCACCTCATTAGTGCTTTTTCTCATACCTTCACCGCTGTATACCGTTGTGTTATTCCAATTGTTTTCTTTGCATTTTACCATTTCCAGTTTTTACTTGCTTTTGGGGTGGCTACTCGCTTACCACTATCCCCCAATAATGCTTTCGTGCTTATGATGATTTTTGAGTTGTTTTGAAAGTCATCTTCAGCATAATCTTTTGGTTGTTTACTAATGATCAGATACCTTAAACTGGGGGTGCCTTTGTACTCAACATCGTCAATAACAAGGTTATCGCCATGAATATTAACTACTTTATCACCTCTAAAAATTTACCTCCGTTATCGTGCAACCCAAAGATTTTATCGACATCGATTGCTTTTTCAGTAAATCGTCTAAAATCATGTTCTGCAATAAATCTTATGTGGGTCGAGTATGTTTGTAATGAAAGAAATGCGGGTTGTTGTTCCTTTGGAGGTTCAATCGAAAGTTTGTTGATACCCTCATGAATCGTTACTAATTCACTTGTCTTACGTATTTGAAGTTATCTTTGAGATTTCAAGACAGGATGAAAAAAAGTCGCCAATGATCTTTCCATTTTATTGTCTTGTGTCTGATCCAACCAACTAGATCTTCCTGTATTTTCCGTTTGCCGGCTAAAAACTCGTTTACTATTTTATTTCTTGAATTTGGGTTTTCAATTTTAAGGAAGGGAATTTTTTAAAGATATGATTAAGTTTTAAATTAATTTTTAGATTATCAAATATGTTTCAAAGGAACTCACTTTTAACAACTCAATTTTCATCTTGATGTTCAACTCGATGTTGGTCTCAAAAATTTTTCGGAACGTCAAGTCACTCGAAAAAACTGAAAAGATGACGATGATGTTTAAGAAAATGAATGTGTTCGGAATTTTTTGAGAGCGTCAAGCCACTCGAAAAACTAAAAATATGAGGATGATGTGTAAAAATTTTTGGTCGGATTTCGGCTGATTTTCTTTCAGCACGTTTTGAACATGATTTTGAATTGAATTTTGAACTCAAACCTGAACACACTTGTTGCATATATTTTACATCCTTCTGTAAAAGCTCCA